>VMDR010005095.1:0-54327 GCA_007922815.1 Macrotus californicus | reverse complement strand
GGAGGGAGGGAAATGGGGAAGATCGAATTAACCCATGTTTATTAAGTATTTGAAGCTAGTTCTAGAAAGGTTTAGGGGAGGGTTTGAAGAATGGGCACTAAAGTTAGAGCTAACAATAAGAGTTTGCAAAGTATGGGGTTTGGCTCATGATAGCTTTTCCTTGACAATCTTGGGTCTCCTTTGAGTTAAGGAAGGCTTAAAGAATATGGCAGGATATTAACCTGAATAGCTTGTTAACATCCAAATCAAGAAGCTTTTGTCTGCGCTTAATTCACTGGGAATAAATCAGGAAGATTTCTGAGTCAATCAAGGTAGAGAACAACTTATAGGAGCAAGATGGTTGATGTCCAAACAAAGGTTGCTGGAGGGCAAGACTGAAAGAATTCCACTTGGACCCCATTATAGCCACCCTCACTGTCCAGTCCCTTTGCTTCTCTTTGTAGCAAAGGAGTGTGTAAGTGGGCAATCAGTAGCCAGGCACACATTCTAGAAGCCCTGTTCAAAATTGACATCTCTTTTCGGTCTGATGTTCATGATATTGGTGTTGGGTTCTACATGGTACAATTTGAAAAAAAAAAAACACCTAATCCTCACCCTGGGTGAGCTATACATTTGAAAGAAGTGAAGGTTTGGGTTCAAGTGTATACCCATAAATATTCATCATTGACAATTAAAAAAAAAGGTTATATTGGGCTTGTTTGGGTGGTTGTGCTTCTTCCGGCTCTTTCCACTTCCCAAGAGATCCCTGAGTGGTACTGCCAAAAGGTGAGTGGCCAGGTGCCCGTTTCCCCCTCCTTTCCACTTCTTCCCCATTCTGGAATCTGGTTCTAGCTCAGACAAGGTACACAAACCTATTTTCTCATCTTTAAAATGGAGATGATCCCTGGCTGGTGTGACTCAGTGGATTGAGTGCTGGCCTGTGAACTAAAAGGCCACTGGTTCAATTCCCAGTCAGGACACATGCCTGGGTTGCAGGCTGGGTCCTCCGATGGAGGGGCATGCGAGAGGCAACCAATCGATATATCTCACACATCAATGTTTCTCTCCTTCTCTTTCTCCCTCCCTTCCCCTCTCTCAATAAATAAATAAATAAATAATCTTTCAACAAATTTTTTAAAAAAGGAGATGATACTCCATGTCCTTTACATTTCATAAGGGTGCTTAGAGAAACAAAGGAGAAGCAATGATGTTAAAGGCTTTGATAATCTCGAAGTGCTTTCTGAGGTTGGTGTACATCCTTGAACCTTAGCCTAGGCAAGAATGAGGGGACAGAGGGATGGAGCAGAAAAGTAGCAGTGACTGTTCCCAGAGGGGATGGGGGAGAAGCAGGGAAGTCAAGTGTGTGCTGAGTGGTCCATTCACATGATCACTCTCAGTTCCCACAGTGACTGTTGGAGGTGGGTGCTGTTAGCCTCTTTTTATGGTGAGGAAACTGAGGCTTATAGAAGTTAAGGGACTTGTGAAAGGTTACTTTGTGGTCCTGAGTGACAGCTGGGTCCTCAGGCAGACCTGGCTGCCCCCTGGAGCCCCACCCCCACCCCACTCTCTTCTTTCCATATGTCTCTACCCAGTGAATGGGTGATTTCTGTCTGTATCCTGGAGACACTGGGGGAGGGGACAGCTGGGCAGGGAAACCCTGCAAGCCTGAGCAGTTCTGACAAAATATGGGAGTCCCCCTTCCTTTCCCCCTGCTCCTCCCACACTGGGATGGCCCTATCCCACACAAAGGTGACCAGCCACCTGACATTCAGGAGCACACACTGGTGCTATCATCTGGTTATTCTGCCTAGCAGTATGTCCACTGAAATGTTCTTTCCTGAGAGGTTTTGTCCCTTTACAGGGCCTCCTCCCTTTCTCCCTCCCTCCTTTCTCTCCCAGTCACCACCACCTGCTCCAGTTGCCCCCATGGCACGGTGCTTTTGCTTTGTAGTGGGAAACAAGGGGGTGTGGGGGGGTGGGCGGGGGACGCGCCTGCAACACTAAAGCTGGGGCACTGGCCAAAGGCTTATTCCCACAGGGGGCTCTGAACCGGGACCGGAGTGGGGAGGGGGAAGTGGCCCCCATTTGCTCTTGTTCCTTACCCTCTTCAGGCAGTTTCCCTTGTCTCTCGCAGCTCTGGCTCCTAGAAGGAGAATCACCCTTTGACTACTGGCTTGGCTCAGCAAAAATCGGGCCACTTTACCCAGCATCCTCCAGTATTGCCATTATACACCTTTGTCCTCCTGGCAGTAGAGCAGCATTCTACACTCAGAACTGGTGTCTTCCTGCTGGTGATTGTGCCTCTCTGCCCCTTTGGAATCGGGATAGATAGTGGTTCTTGTTTTCTTGGGATTTACCAGAGGAAACAAATGCCCTGGGCTCTCCTCTCCTGGGTTCATGTCTTTCTAGCCAACTTTTCTGGCTACCTAGGGCTCTGCACGGGGCTGGCTTGAATCAAGTCAACAAATATTTGTTGCAATGACGTGCCCAGCCCTGAGCTAAGTGCTATAAGGAACAAAAGAGAGGATGATAATATAAAGCCTACTTTCAAGGTACTTAAAATCTAGCAGGGGAGGCCAGACTTGCCCTTGAAATGATGGAAGAAAATTAAGGCAGTCAGGCATCAGGCGCCAGATTATGTGATTCAGAGCAGGTGTTCTGGGTATGCAGCGAAAGTGGGCAGTGGGGAACAGAGTGTTGTAGAATGTCGTAGAAAACATAAGATTTAAGTGAGGCCTTGATGCCCCGAGGGATTTGAATAAACTGAGGAACATATTAGTTATCTATTATGGTGTAACAGATCACCCTAAAACTTACAGCTTCACACAATGATAAATATGCATTATTTCACATGGTTTCTGGGGGTCAGGAATTCAGGAGTAACTTAGCTGGCTTTGGCTCGGGGTCTCATGAGGTTGTAGTCAAAGTGTCAGGTCCATTCATCTGAAGGCCTGACTGGGTTTCCAGTGTGGCTCCCTTACATGGCTGGCAAGGTGATACTGGGTCTGGGCAGGGGATACCCTGTTCTTGCCCATGAGTTTCTCCAAAGGGCTGCTTGAGTGTCCTTATGACATGGCAACTGGCTTCCCCCCAGCACGAGTGATCCAAAAGAAAGCAAGGCAGAAACCATGTTGTCTTTTAGGGCCTAGGCTTGGAAGTCTCATGTTGTCATCCCTGCAGTCTCCTGTTGGCTACACAAGGTCAGCCCTATCCTCTGCCAGAGGGGACTCTGCAAGAACATGAATGTCATCAGGGGCCATCTTGGAGTATGATGAGGGCACAGTCTGATTCATGTGCCTCCCACACGTTAAGACACACCCACCTTTCCCAAGGCCCCTCAAAGTGTCGACCAATTCTGGCATCAGCTTCAAATTAAGAATTTCATCATCTAACTTAGTTAGGTCTAGGTTCAGATGAGGCTTCTTGGGTCTAGTTCCTTGAATGTAGCTCCTAGAGCACAGTTCTTCTAGATATGAAGACCTGTGAACTAAGGAAATAAGTTACTTGTCTCCAGAGATGCAGTAACCATGGTGGGACAGGCATGGGAACTTGCTCTACACGTTTCAGTTCAAACAAGAGGAAAAAGGAGACTTGGGGTGGTCGTTTATGAAGAAAAGACTCTAATGTTTTTGTGAGCACCCACCCTGTGCCTTGTTCTGGAACCTTTCTAGTTCATTATTTCAAAGACTCTGCAGGGGAGAAAGTGAGAGTCAGAGAGGTTGGGCCTTGCAGCTGGTAGATGGCAGAGGCAAGATTCAAACCTGGATCTGCCTGTGTCTCAAGCCTGAGTGCTCTTCGTCGCCCCAGGTGAGCATGAGTGTGACCTGGGGACACAGTGTGGTGGAAGATGGGAAAGCCTGGTGAGGGTTAGATGAGGGAAGGTTTTTGCAACAAGAATGAATGCTTCTGCAGCTGTACCTCTTTAGTCAAAGATAGTTATTTTTGCTTATCTTTACTCTCTTAGTTTGCTTCTGCTTATTTATAAAGATGACTTATAAAAACCTCAACAGCCCTGGCTGGTGTAGCTCAGTGGATTGAGTGCAGGCCTGCAAACCAGAGGGTCACTGGTTCAATTCCCAGTCAGGGCACATGTCTGAATTGTGGGTCCAGGTCCCCCCACACCCCATAGGGGGCATGCAAGAGGCAACCACGCATTGATGTTTCTCTCCTCTTTCTCCCTCCCTCCCCTTCTCTCTAGAGATAAATAAATAAAATCTTTTTTTAAAAAATCCTCAATAAATGGAGATTGAGGTGGGTAAAGAAGACATGCAGGGTGCTTGAGAAAAGCTGAGATGTCCCCTCAATCTCTGGTTTCCAATCCCTTCATCATTCCTTAGTTGTGTGGTGGAGGATTTGAGCCCCTTAGCATCTGCTCACTGGGTAGAAGTGAACAGGAACCCGTGCAGATCCAGGACTGCATCTCTGCTTTCCAGGGCAAAGGGCGTTGGAACCAGCAGAAGACACGATCTCCCAAGTCTCCCACCTCAGTGAAGCCCACGGAACCGTGCACACCCTCTAAGTCCCGAAGTGCCAGCCTAGAGGAGGCCTCAGAGTCCCCGGCATCCCGGCAGATTCCCCCAGAGGCACGTCGGCTCATAGTGAACAAAAATGCGGGTGAGACCCTCCTGCAGCGGGCGGCACGTCTTGGCTATAAGGTAAGGAGCATCTGGCCGCAGGATGCAATTGCCCTAGCATCTGTGGAGAAACTTCTCCCATAGGCTCTTATTCGGCCTGGGCAGGGCTTTGTTTGGTGGCCTCCTTATGCTACTGGCCTCCTTGCCCCTCGTATGGTATATGTGAATGCAAGCTCATTTGGATGGCAGTTTGGGATGAACATACTTGAAATGGTAACACAGTATCATGCAGTACATTTCTAGGCCAGAAACGGGTTTTGGGGAGGGTTACGTTTTCTTGAATTTCCCTGTGCATTGGCTCCCCCACTCAGAGACGAAGAGGGGTGGTCATTGTTCACTCTTCATATGTTCATCTAGCATCCTCTCATTTTGGCTTCCAATAATGGAGGGCTCAAGAGTGTGTTGGAAGGCAGGGCTGGGCTCACCCCACTGTGAACTACTCCCCTAGGAATCAGAAATAAAGCAAGTAAGGAAGTTGGCTTTATTGAGCACTTGTTTTGTCATGTTAATAGCTCTGATAACTTCATATCATTTCATCCTCACCGTAGGCCTGTGGAGGTAGGTTTCATTAGCCCCATTTTATAGGTGTAAAAATCAAGACTTAGCAATGTTAAGTGGCATGTCTAAGATCACCGAACTACTATGTATACATGAGTCTGAATTCAAACCAAGGTCTCTTTTGATGGAAGCCTAACTCACTTGGACAGTTTGGTTGTTTCCCACTCTTTGCTGATACACACTCCCTTGATCTTGTAACTTGGACCACCATACTTTGTATTTCCTCACAATTTATTCATAAGGATGGGACTTCTGGCTTGTAGAGTAGGTCCTCTTTTTTTTAAGCTTCTGATGCCTATAACAGACTCATTTAAAGACAGTCGCACTCCCAGCCAGGCTGGTCCGCATGGAAGAGCTGCCTCAACAGCATCTCTCCGGCAAGCCACTGTCTTTCTTGAGCACATATTATGGGGCCCTGGAGAACTGCCAAGGGAGACCTAAAGAAAAAATGATGAGCAACCCCTGCCCACAAGATTAATTTTTTAAAAACCTGAGGCCAAACCAGCAAACAGGAAACTGGAGGAGAACCAACCAGGACAAGGCCAGAACAGTAGGGCAGCCCGTTATGGGAAGGTGGGAGAGGTCATCTGAGGTCTGAGGGACATGCAAACATCTACAGCGGTTATGAGAGTAGGGGGCCTCATGCTCCCCTTGGGGACAGGCAGTGTGACAGCTCCTGTTTCCAGTAGACAGCACCCCCAGTGCAGGCACACATGCTGGCATGCACACTTGCTCACTCATTCTACCAGCCAGTCCGTGCGCTAGCTGTCAGTCAGGATGGCTGAGTGGGCCATTTTCATCAGGGCCTGCAAGGGTTGATGATAGGCCCCTGGTAGCTGCTGTGCTTCTTCTCTCAGAAGAAGGGCTGCCTCTCCCCTCCCCCTTAGCTTATTCACCAGCTTCATCCCAGACTGGCTAGGATGCTTCGAGGCCCAGAGTCCCACTTCTGGTCCTATCATCTCAGCCCAGGGATGCTAATAATTACTACACGGATGAATGACCACACTGAATTATACTCAGAACGATCTGGATTTGAGGGGAGGGCTGGGATAAGCATCCAGAGATAGTACTTAAAACAATAAAAAGCAGCACTCAGATATAGTACTTAAACCAATTCTTTCTTCCTTGTTCTCAATTTACCACCAGAGTCTGTGCTTGCTACCACATTGTCTCATTGCCCTTGCAAAGCCCCAGACTAGGGAACTGGTGCTCAGGGAGTTGAGGCCTCCGGGTTTGGTTTCTGGGTGGGTAGGTGAGCCTCTCTGAGGACCTCATCCCAACAACCCACACCCAGATGAGTGTTCTTGGTCATAAGAAATGCCTCCCCACTGCTTGAGAAAATAGTTCAGAGCCGAGGTCCTGGGAAGGGCAGCTCAGGACGATAACTTTGTTGACAAGAGATTTGGAGGCTTGTCTGTCAGTACCTGGAATAAAGGTCAGGCTCGGAGATTCTCCCAGAACCTAACTGGGGTGGTTTCAAGAATCAGGCTACTTTTTGCTCAAATTGCTATCCTTGTTCCCACAGGATGTTGTTCTCTACTGCCTCCAGAAAGACAGTGAGGACGTGAATCACCGTGACAATGCTGGCTACACGGCCCTGCATGAGGCCTGCTCCCGGGGCTGGACCGACATTCTGAACATCCTGCTGGAACATGGGGCCAATGTGAACTGCAGTGCGCAGGATGGCACAAGGCACGCTCCCCCTGCCTCTCCCACCCTCCCCCAGCTCAGTCCCAGTCTAGACCTTTGCAGCAAGCCGTACTGCTAGGCTGCGAGTTGCACAGGGGCCCTGTCAGGAGACATTTTGGGAAGACATCTGCAGACTGCAGGGAGAACTGGATTAGGACAGGGATGGATGTGTTCCTGGCTGACAAGTCCACATCAGTTACCAAGGGGAAGCTGGGGTTGTCTAGGGATCACCCTACCAGACGCAGCTTCACCAGGAAGACCACTCAAGCTTTCCATAAACCATCCTGGTGGTGCACCTGTCTCAGGCAGAATCTTGGGCTTCAGAAACCAGGAGGCTGACCTTACCGTAACATCCAGATTTGATCTCTATACACTATTTAAAAGACACCTCTCTTTGTCTTAAATAAATTATACCCGTTCTCCTCTGCTCTGGCAGGGGGCTTACTTCCTGGGCAAAATTGAGACATGAACCACATACTAAGTGAGGGGACTTGGGTCAAATGACTGGCTCCGCTTGGCTGCCACCTGGTGTATGGAGCCGTTGTGCTCATCCCCACACATGGGTCCTTCTGGCCATAACCCTAGGCATCTGCTTTCAGTTTATCCTCAGTCAGGGGCCCGCTCTCTCCTGAACCTCAGAGCTACCAGTGGAGCTCCACTGTGCCACAGGGACTGTTTCAAGATGAAGGGGAAATAAAAGGGAGGAAGAGGCACAGGGAGAGAAAGAGGCGGGGAGTTGTAGTGGGAGATCAGGCCAGAGGTGGCTCCTCTGCTCTAAGTCTTACCCCACATCACGCTGCGGTCATCTAGTTTTACTTTTCCCTGACAAGGTAGCCTGAGGTCTAGATACCAGGTTCCCACTTGGGCCCTATTGTCCTCACCCTGTATCACCTACACAGGCCAGTTCATGATGCAGTGGTCAATGACAACCTGGAGACCATGTGGCTCTTGCTGTCCTATGGGGCTGACCCCACCCTGGCTACCTACTCGGGACAAACAGCCATGAAGTTGGCCAGCAGTGACACCATGAAGCGCTTTCTCAGCGGTAAGCACAGCCCAGACTCAAAGCCATCGTCCTTGGGGCTGGCCTCTGATTCCCGAACTCCTGAGGAGATATTCTTTATCTCCTTCCATGTCAAACAGCTCCTGTGAGGGGTGTCAGCCCTTTTTACAAGCTTTAAGTCTCTCAGAAGTCTCTATAAGCTTTAAAAAACCCAAGGGCCCACTTTCTCTTGTCCCCCTGCTGTGAGTGTCCACACTGCATGCATCCTCTTCAGGACCCTGGTTGCCCTCCAGGACCCATTTCCCAGCAAGGCATGTGGGATAGGCCTCCTTGTAGGACAGCAATCCCATGAATAGATTCAGTTGGGGACACAATGTATTGACCTGGCTTTGAATGGGATATCGGTTGTTAAGAAGTGACACTTAGTGTTTTGCCTTTGTTTTTGCATGTTCTCCTGTTGGTGATCAGAGTGGAACCCTTGGGACCCCTCCTGACACTTTATTTCTCACAGCCCTTGTTTGTAGTAACTGTGATGTTCCCTTCGCGTGCCTCCCCACCATTCCTTTCTCTCCCTCCCTCACCTGACCCCTCTGGAAAAGTGTCTGGTGTTCAGGCCTATGGCAATGGCCACAAGCCAACATGCGTTGATTTTCTCATTAACAGATGGCAGCTGTTTGTCTGTAGTTAGATAGCTCTACTGAGTTGGGCAGCGGGAGGAAGATAAGAAGGGAAGTCTAGCTTGGGCATGCTCAGTGCGAATCTCCTAAGACCTGACCTCTGAGGGAAAAGGAAGAAACCCTGCCTCCTCAGTGACATCACAGCTTGGCCCTCGCTCTAGCAGTTACTTCTTCAGACTGCCTGAAGCATCGAGGAGTTGTATCACTGACTCTCTTTCCTTGCTCCTTGGAGGTGTTGATGTTTGTGGTAGAACCCCTCTAGAACTGGGAGCCCACAGGACCAAGGGTTTGCCCAAGGCTGCTCCCTGGTTAGTCCCCCCTCCCCTACCCCAGAGAGAAAGTTTTAGACTCCCAACCAGGGGCTCCTTTGTTTATCAAACAAAGGTTACATAGGCAGCTGAAAATGAGGAAAAAACAAAGGAACCTGAACTGACTGTTTTCACGAAAAGAGGGCTAGATGGGAAGACCCTGAGGGGTGTGATAGAATGCCACTGAGGGAGGCCTTGGTCTCTGCTCAGCCAGCCTCCATTCTGTCCCCAGACAAGCCAGCTAAATCCTGAAGTCACTGGTCACCGTGTACAGGCCTCATGCCTTACAGCCAGACCCAGCCTCTCCCTGGCTCAGGGAAGGAGGACTGGCTTTTCCTTCCCCCATTTCCAGGGTCCCAGGCCCCTTCCATTGAGATGAAGAGCCACTTTGTGATGATCATTCAGTCATTTTCCTGGTTCGGTGGTGACGCCTATTCCTTTAGCTGAACCATCACCAGGGTGCAGGGCTCGGGGCCTCCTCCCACATACCGTGCCCTACATGTACTCCCTTTATACACACGTGTAGTTGTCTTCACGGCACTCGATTCCCAAGAAAAGCTGGCACAGATGACCATCGAGAGCATCTCAACTTGATAAAAACACCACGTGAAGCTCCTTCTCTGATCCAGGGTCTTGGGGCCCTCTGGGTCCACATAAAGCTCTCTCAGGCCACCTGAGTAAGCAGATGAACTCTACTTCCCTGGCCCCTTCTCCAAAACGCGAAAGGAGTTTGAATGTTGAAACCATTTTTAAGTAGGTAAGAAATTAGAAATAAACACTTTTTTCTCTTCTCATCTCTATTAACTCATCCTAACTACCAGCCAGTTTTTTGATGTGTCCTTAAACTAACTCAAATAGCCGTCCCTGTTGCAGAAACAAGAGAAGACTTTTTTTCTTAATTCCCACCCTTTTTAGCTTCTCCAAGTTGAATACCTTCATTCAAATCTTGACATTTTTTCTCAACTTTATGGGATGGAGTTGTTGCTTTGTAATGGGGGCCAGCAGCTGAGGGGACCACGTCTTTTCCATGCAAATGTCAAGTGATGTTAAAGGCAGAGCTCTGTCTGGCTGTTGGAGAAAGTGCTAGTAAGCAGGGCCAAGACCTGGGCCCGACAACCCAGGAAAGCAGGCACTGGCAGAAGTGAATGGACTTCCAGGAGGGAGGCCTTGGGTCCAAAGGCTATTTTGGGGGGATGAGAGGACAGTAATCAGGGCCTTTTGAAAAAATTTAGGTATAATTCACCTAACAACTATTTGAAAGTAAACAGTTCAGTGGCACTTACTATATTCACAGTATTATGCAGCCATCATCGGGCCGGGTTTTTTTTGGTTCCTTGACTGAGTAGTTCCCTATTTTTTGTCCTGGTGCCCCTCCTGCCCAGATCTCAAGAAGGCACTGGGTAGAGTGGCATAGTGGCTGCAGGAAGCACCATGGGGTTGGAGGTTGGAGAGGAAGTTCCCTCCACTACCCGCTTTCCCAACCCCTACTCCTGGATGCATTTAGGTGCACTTTTTTTTATTTTTTTTTACTGTCCCTGCCTGGCTGAGGTCTTGTTACAGCTTTTTGCTTTTCATCCCCAAGCATTTGCCTGACCAGACTGTGTAGATTGTCTTCTTCCTCTAGTAGTAGAGATCCCACTGGGCAGAAAATGAAGGCAAATTCCCATAGGCTGCAAAGGGCTTCATTTTCTGCAGGTGTAAAAGGTGAGCAAGAGCACCAGGATTGTGCCTTGTGTACAGCTTCCCTTATTTTGTGCAAGGCCCCTGTTCTGGAAGAGTCTGGAAAGCAAATCCTTGTTTAAATACCCAAAGGAATGTCACTATTTACAGGTATCCTGTAGTGAATCCTTTTGTAAAGCAGATGTTGATATTCATCTGGGTTGTAAATGTGCATTTTCTATATTGGGTTGGCTTAAAGTGAGGCCCATTTCCCCTGGGATCATGAAGGATGTACTGGCACTCCTTCATTGATTTATTGAACCATGCAGTTATTGAGCACCTGTTAAGTTTTGGGTACAATGCCGGATACTGGAGGCCAGATAGTGAGCCCTTTCTCTTATGTCCTGGAGCACCAAGCCATCCAAACCCTCCCAGAGACCTTTGGAAGACCTCCTCCTGCGGGCCAAATGACAGGCAGGCATGTGACTGATTTGCCTTTGACCTTTTGAAAGGAAGAATATCCAAGCTAGACAAGGGAAAACAGATTTGTTTTTCCTCCTTTGTCTGAAAGAATGTGGTGGCTGGGTGGGGGGGGTTGTTGCTGTTTGGTTTGGGGCATTGGAGGAAGTATCAGGACTGCTTTCCCTTCCACTGATGAAGAGGTTAGCAATTTACCACTTGAGGTCACCGAATCACAGGTTTTTGTTTTTCCTGCCAGAGACCTCTGCCATATGACCCCATGTTGAAGACCACTTGTTTTTTGTTTGTCTCTCCTTTCATGTCTCTCAGCTGGTGGCTTGATTGGAGGAGATGGGGAGGGGGTATGGTGGCACCCTGGGAAATAAAGAAATTCTGATTGCCAGGGTGACCACGCACACAGTCCCTGCCTTTTGGTGATTTACGAGCTCATTCCTTTATGTCCTAGGACACCTAGTACAGGGCTAGGCAAAGAACAGACATACCTAACTGACAAATGCTTTAGGAGAAACTACTGTCAACTCTCAAGTGGCACAGGGTACCAAAGAGCACTTAAGCTGGCAGTCATGACCTCAGAGTTTTTCATGGAATGCACAAAAGCCCTACTGTACTTGAATAAAGGTTTTCCATTCTAGCTGCTCAGCCATTACTTTGAAAGCTTCTCTCTGGTTGCCTTTTCCTACTGGAAGAAGCCCTTCATCTCCTAGAAGGTTGCTAAAAAAGGACTTCTTTCAGTAGGTCACAACAGCTAATAGGTATTTTTGCTGGTAGCACGTGTGAAGGGATGTTGGAGTGTTGGTAGTACCTTCCATCAGGGGAAAAGAGCTCTGCTCCTTTAAGAGTGGCCACCTGTTCACTTCCTCCTGGGATTTCGTTTTCAGGGGGCACCCTCACCTCACCTGTGCCCTTTGGACTCTCCTGTCCTGTTGCCCAGGTGTCACTTAAGGGCTGGTGGCAACCATACACAGCTAAATCATCTTGCCAACAGTACTAGGTGACATATTGGGAACCGCTGGGCCATATGCCCACAGACGACACAATTGAATGTGTCAAGAAAACCTGCTTGTCCACGTGGGGCTGAGTAGTGAAACAGTCACTAGATGATGCTTAGCTAGGAAAGAAGGAGGCCAAGTGGTGACCTGATTGCTGTCTGTCCTCAGATCAAGTAAGCAAAAGATGATTTAAATATTGTTTAGTGTGGTGATGTACTGGTAACACAATTGACTCTTCTGATCATTTTAAAGTGTACAGTCCAGTGATGTTAAGTACAGTCACAGTGTTGTGCAACTGTTACCGAGTTTCAGAATTTTCTCATCACCCCCAAAGGAAACCCTGTACCCATTAGGCGGTCACTTCCTGTTCTTTCCCAGCCACCGATCTGCTTTCTGTCTCTGTAAATGTGCCTGTTCTGGGCATTTTATATACATGTAATCAGACAATATGTGGCCTTTTGTGTCTGACTTCTTTCACTTAGTACAGCGTTATCAAGTTTCATCCAAACTGGAGCATGTATCAGCACTTCATTCGTCCCTATGGCTGCATAATATTCCGTTGTGTAGATATACCACATTTCGTGTGTCCGTTTATCAGCTGTGAGTGCCATTTGGGTTGTATCAGTTTTGGAGCTATGGTCAGTAGAGCTACTATGAACATTCAGGTATAACTTTTGGTTTGAACACCAGTTTTCAATCCTTTCGGGTCTTTAACTAGGAGTGGGAGCAGAAGATTTTTGTGAGGATAAACTTGGCCGTCTGCCAGATACTTGTTTAACAATGAAGCAGGAATTGTGCTTCCTTATCTTAATTTGAACTGGGGAGATCGCGATTGGATAAGTGAATATTGTGACCAGCAGAGAACTAAAGTATGAGGCTAGGTCTAGGATTCTGCTTGCAGAGTAATTACCAACACCATTTAAAGCACGGATTCCAGACCTAAATGCCTTCAGGCTGATCATGTAAGAGAGCTGAGCAGGCTGGGTGGGGACTGTTGAATTGGAGAATAGCACATGTCGCCTATCCTCCAGCCAACTGTTGACATGTAGGAATGTAGATGCAGTGTTGCCAGATCTTCTTTTTTTTTTTTTTTTTTTTTTTTTCAAGAAAACTCGGAAATCTGGATTTTAAGTGAAACCTCTCAATTTTAAAATGATGGATGTTAATTATTATTTTTTAAATATAAAACAGTGAGCCAAACCCCAGGTGGTCGCGGCTAGATTTGGCTCCTGGTAGCTGGTTTGCAAGCTCTGATTGACAGCCAGAAGTGTATCACTCTCATCACTCCCAGATCCTCTCGTGGTCCTTCCCTTCTCCCATTCTCCTAGCCCCATGTGGACATACTTTGCTTTTAGATTCCTTATCCAGCATACCCTTTTTGTCTCACTGCCTTCTCTTCTTTTATCAGATCACCTCTCAGATCTTCAGGGTCGGGCAGAGGGTGATCCTGGTGTATCCTGGGATTTTTACAGCAGTTCTGTATTGGGTAAGCTTGCAGCGGGATTCTTCCCCCCACTGCCACCCCACCCCCACCCTGTCTATGGCTCAGAGATGTGGGATTTGCTTTGGGTTTTACTAATTCTTCTTAAAGGCAGGAGTGATCCTGGGGAAGAAGCTTTTTTTCCCCCTGTCAGTAGCTTCCAGACTCTTTCAGCCCAAACTCTAGTACATGCCTCCCCCAGACTCAGAATGCATTGGCCTAAACTAGGAGATGCCACTTATTTGGACAAAGCTATCATTAGCCCTCTACCACCCCCGACCCCGGGTATTTATTTTTAATTCTCTCCCTTCCCAGGTCCCTTTCTCCTCCATTGTTTTGTATTAACCCGGCCAGAAGCCCCACCCCTAGGCACACTGTCACCTTTGCTGGTATTGCTCACACTCAGGACGGATCCGGCCCCTCATCTAGCAGCTGCCATTCCCTCCCTCCCCTGCCCCACGATGCGCAGAGTTTCTGAGATAGTTGCTGTCTCCTGAGCCCTTGGCCTTATGGCCCAAGCTTTCCTCACGTAGAGGAGCAGTGAGTCTCTGTCTGTGTCAGTCATCTATCATGCACCGTTCAGGCCAGGAGACGCAGATTGAGGGAGGTGCCCACCCCTAAGCTTAGGGGAAGGTGGAACGAGAGAAGGTTGGGATGGAGTGAAACAAACCGAACCCAAACTCATGTGTGGAGAAGGAAACGAGCTGGGCCCCCTCCGGGCTTCTGGAGACTCCAGCAAGAGGTTGGAGTGGTTTGGGGAAACCGGTGGAAATGAAGGACAAGTGTTTCTACCTTGCCTTTAACTGTGATGGTATCTTCAGGCTTTCATCTCCAACCGCTGAACAGCTCATCCTTCACATCACCTTGCTTTTTTTCCAACTGAAAGGCAGAGTAGTATAATGAACCTGTGGCCACAGCACACTACCATCTTCCAGGGCTGGAACTGTCATGTGCCCTTGCAAGGATGGGAGCCGTAGGATCATCGAAACTTGGCCCCAGACAGGGGTCTGTAGGCTTGTTGTTTATCTTCTAATCGCCCGCCGTCCTACCCCTTTGTGTTGTTGGAGCATTTCTGTTCTTCCGCTTCGCGCATGTAGCTGAGTCCTAATTCCCTGTGTGCTTTCCTTACAGAGGAAAAAGAGGGGTTTGCCTGCGACCTCCTACATAATCCCCCTGGGAACTCTGATCACGAAGATGATGGGGAAAAGGATGATTTTATGTTTGAACTCTCAGACAAACCTCTTCTCCCTTGCTACAACCTGCAAGTGTCAGTGTCCCATGGGTAAGTGTCTAAGAGATTTATGGGGACCAAGTGCCAGGATCCTGGCGACCCCTGGCCTGCCTCCCTGGGAAGGGTGGAGTTCTCCAGAAGGAAGCTGAGACCTGGAGAACAAATGCTGGAGCCTGAGAACGATGTTACATGACCGAGGCCAGCCTGACTTTCCAGCCCAGATTGGTTATATTCACCATAGAGCCTGAAAGCTGTACATACATTGACTGTGTTTATTTCCCAAGCCCCAGATCTAGATTCACTCTCTAAAGAATTTCTGTGCTGTTCCTGGGTGTAAGAGGTGAACCGGGAGATATTTGGGTTGATGAACTATTAGAATCTTTGGAACGTTTTTGTGGTTTCTGGGGACAGCCAGCCAGAATATGTGAAATTGAGATTCTTGGAAAAGCCAGGACATATGGTTGCCATAGCTATGGGGCCACTGGGGTCCGTAAGTAATCCACAGGCTGGTTCCTCCTCGCCTTAATGCTGGTGAGAGGATGGCATCGGCACTGTCATCTCCAATCACCATGTATGTTATAACAGGGATCACCCAGTTTTGGAGACTAACATCTACCTGACAGTTAACATTAGACTGAACCCAATTTAATCTGTATTTGGTGGTTCAGAAGGGAGTGGGATGGCCTGCAGGGCCATGGATCTTGTCAGGTTCACTGTATGGCAGAGCGGCAGGGCTGGTTAGGACGATGTAGGATAAGTTTTCCTTCTTTTCTTGGCCTTTGCCAAGTACTGCCTTCTTCTTGGTGTCCCTCTTCACATGTTTCAAATGCCTTTGCCAACACCTTGAAGGATAGTTTTCCTTTGATATCTATTCTGAAAATAGCAGATCCTTTTATTTTAAAAAAAGGAAACCCCATGAAGTGCACGTGATAGACAGAGGGGTGGATAATGGGTTAGGAACCCTTCAAGGTAGGCCCTTCTTTGAGGACTCTAACCATTCAACCACAGTTTCTTTGCATCCCTTCCCCCTGTGGCCTGATAAGAATAAAAATAGCCTATATGATGGCAGTAGTAGGGATCAAGTTTCAGGGGCTTTTGGTCCTTATTCTTCTGGGCATAAGCTGATCCCTGAGGGCGGGGCTGGGCCTCTGGGATATAGTATTGCACAGTTAATTAATTCCTCCAAAGTATTCAGCACCTCCTTCTCTGAAACAGGATCTTGGGCCCCAGGCAGTAAAAGGACCAGGGCAGTGTGCGGTAGGTGTGGACAGAACACAGGCAACCAGCGCTGCTCGCCACTCGGCAAGCAGGCTGGCAGGCAGGTTTTCGGTGAAGAGCTTGGTGTGGGCCATGCTGGGTTTCCTGGCACCTACTCTGAATCTGCCCTTCCCCACAACTGCAGCACGATGTGAAAATTTTACGTTTTTCAAGGAGTAGGGGGGTGTAGAACAATGATTCTATGAGGCCCTATGGGGTTCAGAAGTGCCTTCTGCAGCATCAAAGCAAAACTGAATGCTGATCACTAGTGTCAGTGTTCTGGGGGGATGGTTCCATTCTTCGATGGCCCAAGTGTATGATATCTGTAGTCCCTTTCTCTTAACCCAGGACACGCCAGTCCCTGATTGTGTAAGGTGCCAGAGTTTGCACTTAGTTGGACGAAATGTTGCGTTTTAGGGATAAGAATGGTGGGTTTAGTAGAAGTTCTAGGTGCTGTATAGAACCTTCAATTCTATAAACCCATCTTACGCCGTCACGGCAGGTCAAATGCTGAAGACCAGAATATAGCTCTGACCTTCGAAGGGTCTGCAGTCTAGTGGAGGCGATAGACAGACACACAATTAACTGTAATGTGAGACCAAATGTCCTAAGCAGATTTATTATTGCAAATAACTCGAACAGTTCAGAACAGTATCAAGTGAAAAACTGCAGTCCAGTCCACCCCAAGCCCCCATTCCTATGCCACAGAGAGAACCACCGTCTACATTTCTTTTGCATGTTTTCTGAAATGGGTTCCATTATAAGTAGTAAACTAGGGGTGTGAACCAAGTGCCAGAGACGAGCAAGCAGTTACATTGGGGAACAGCTTCACAGGTGATACGGCATCTGGACCTGTGAGCTGGTCCAGAGAGGAGAGGAGGGCGGGCACAGCACAAGCAAAGGCACTGAGGCATAACAAGTTTAGAAAGTTCAGAAAGCAGGGCTAGTCCTTCCCCAAATAGCTGGCACTTGGTAGGGAGAGGGTACAGTGTGTATCGTTGGGTGGATATTTGGCTGAAGAGGTTGAATGGGGTCATGATGTTTGGAAGGTTTTGCATAATATGTGAAAGAACTTGGAGGGTTTTTGTTTTTTGTTTGTTTGTTTTGCTGAAGGTACTGGGGATCCATTGAAAGCAGTTTAAGGAATGAGTGAGCAGGTCAGATTTTTTAAAAAAACTAATAGTAACAGAGGATCCAGTGAGGGTTGGGGGCAGAAGAATGAATCTGGGCTGTGGGAAACTGGTTAGGAGGCTGATGTGATATAGTCCAGGCCAAAAGTGGGGAAGGCTGGACGTGGGGCAGTGGAATGGCAAGAAGGGAAAGCTCTGGAAACCCGGACCACTGACATGGGGATGCAGCATTTCTTCTTGGTTTAGTCAACGCAAGCGTTTGGCCTATGACGGGCCTCTCCGGCACCCCTCCCAGCTGTCCCCAGGCTGCCACCCAGTCGGGTATGCTCAGCAAAGGCTGTAATGTGAGCTCCGGCCTTGCAGAAACAACGGTGCTGCTGCCGTGCTGCCGCTGGAGAAAAAACTTGTCTAATGCATTCCAGAGCCAAAGAGAAATGCCTTTTGGATTACCCGCAGTTTCGGCCTTTCTCCATGGCCCCTCTCTCCTGGGGAAGATCTTGGAGAATAAGGACGCAAGGGAAACAGGAGTGAGAACAGGAAAGGGAAACCAGCTCGGGCTGGCAAGTGTTGGTGGGGAGGAGAACCGGTCCCAGCATATGGTGGATTCCAGGTCATGGTGCCCATAAAGGCCCAGGGAAGCCTGCTAAGAGTTCCAGGTTCTAGAAGGCCTCTCTCCCTCCTGCTCCCACTTTTTGGAAGACGTCAGTTAATGGGTTGAGTGCTCGCCATTTGGTCAAAAGTTGGGCCAGCCAGTGGAGCGGGCAGGAGAAAGAAAACTTTTGCCTCAGCTACATCCAAGGAGCCTCTGGTATTGTGGGGGGGCAGCTAGACTGGTAACCTTCCTGGGCCATCCAGAGTGTTCCTGGCCTGCACACGACTTCCCCTCAGCCCCCTTCCCTAACTCCTATCCTCTCTTTTTCCAGGCCTTGCAACTGGTTTCTCTTTACTGACGTCCTGAAGAGGCTGAAGCTTTCCTCAAGGATCTTTCAGGCTCGGTTCCCGCACTTTGAAATTGTCACCTTGCCCAAGGCTGAGTTCTACAGGCAGGTGGCCTCCAGTCAGCTGCTGACCCCTGCTGAGAGGCCTGGAGGCATGGACGAATGCCCCCCGGGCTCCTCTGAGACTGTGGAGCTGGTGCGGTATGAGCCAGACATAATTCGGCTCCTGGGGTCCGAGGTGGAGTTCCACCCTTGGAACAGTTGACGGGGGAATGCAGCTCCTCCTTTTTCTTCTTTCTCCTCCCAAGTTTACCCTTCCCCACCTCCCATGTTTCCCCCACCGAGCACCAGAATGAGGCAATAATACGGACCAACAAGAAGCCGCCTTATCAATGCCAGCATTAGTGACTGGATTTTTTGGGGAGGGGTTACAATTAGTTCTCATCTCCCTGTCATCGTTATTGTTGTGTGGTTGGTAATGGGGGTGGAAAGTTAAATTCCACGTCTGAGGACAAGAGGTCCCAGGGGTGGTGGGAGATGGCACCAGGGTCCCTTGGACTGGCCTCCTTGTGTATGACCAAGACCAAACCTGGGCCCTGGGTGGCTGTGGCCTGTCTGGAGGAGAAAGGAGAAAAGCCTAAATCTCTGAGCGCCCCTTCCATTCCCCTGCGTTCTTCTGTCTTCCATAGTATTTATTTTATTAGTATTTAATTTGTATTTCATTGGTTTCTGATAAGTCTGTATCACTGTGATAATTTGAGACAACTTGTATTGAGGGACTTTCTTCACCTCCTTTCTTTGTTTTTTTTCTTGATAAGCTCTGGAGCTGCTCCCTCCCTCCCTCTGACAAAGTTACTCCCAGGGTTCCCCCCCAACCCCACTGGGGAGGGGGTGGAGAGAGGTGGGGGCCATCCACACTTGTAACTAAAGAAGGTAGCTGGTGCTGGCCCAGGGCTGGGGGGTTGGGGGTAAATCCTGAGGCTTTGGTGCTCCCCTACCCCCAGTTTTTCTGTTTCACCACCCCCTATCCTTTGCAGCAGCCCTGCTATCTTGAGATTAGTGTTTACTGATGAAGGGACAGGATTGTGGGAGTGAGGGGTTAATGAGTGACTCTAATGGAGGAGAGTTGGGAATGGGCCTGAAGGATAAGATCAGCCCTCCTCACGCTTTCTTCACCGCTCCCCTCAGAGTGCACGCCGTGGGTGTGTTCCTGCAGCTCTCCTGCCTGCATCCCCAGCCACCCCTCCCCGGTCTGCCCTTACCCTCTCTGGATACTGAGCCTCTCAGCTCCCAGCCCTTGTCCCCTATCACTCACCATCACCAGACTCGCAGGATCCCTTGCGTCTCTCTTCTCTCTCATCTCCCTCCTTTTCCCTCTGCCCCCTATTCTTCTTTGGAATCTGCAGAGGGCTCTGGGGTTGACTGGTAGATGTGAAAGCCAGGCCTCAGTTGTTTCCTAGGTGAGGGCAGCAGACTGGTCTCGGGCAGGACCCGGGTCTGACTTCAGGGAGAGAGAGGGAGGAGCTTGGGCTGCATCCCTGTCCCCACCCACCTGTGTGGAATTGTCTTTCCCACTCTTGTTCTTATTTTTCTACCAATTGCTATTTTTCCGAACAATCCTTGTAGAGAGTATGTGCCATCCAAAGGCAGGGGGGGCCTAGCTGTGGCCGGCTCTGGTTGGAGATGGTACAGTTTTATTGTACAGGTGCTAAAACAACAACAACAAAAGAAGAAAACGGGAAAAAAAAGACAAAAAAAAAAAAGCCAGTTTGAGGATGGGGACAATCTGTTCTCTGGAGACTCCTGACCCATTCAGGAGCATTGGTGGTTATTTTCTTTGTATTGTGTTTGTTCTTTGTTCCCAGGGGGAGGTTCTCAGCCCCCTTCTGTAGGACTGCTCCCCACCCCCACCATACTGCCCAATTGGTTTTGAACAGTTGTTCTCCCTTTTAAAACAAAACAAAAATATATATATATATAAAGTTGAGGGGTTTTGGGTTTTAATTCTTTGGTTTTGTTGGGGTTCATGGTATTTTGTGGTTTACTTTATGTTTGCCTTTACTTTTCTGCATTTGGGTGTGTATTCTGGCTGCCCTTTCTGTTTCATTTTAAGCCACTGGCTGTGGAGTCAAAAACTCTTGACTGAAAAACCTGTGTCAGGGCTTCTGTCTCCTGTCTCTCTTTACTCTTCTCCCATATTGGCATTTCCACATTTACAGAAGATGGGCATCTTGATGAAGTCAGAAGGAACACCTGATCCTACTTTGAAGTTTTGGGTCCTTAGGGGTGCAATGACGGAGGACAAGGTGCAGTGGCTAGTGAACATTGGGGTCACTGGGCAAGGTCTGGGAAGAAAAGGAAAAGGAGAGGCAAGTCCTGGGGTATGGGCTGGTGGGGCGAATTGCTTACCTGCATCGGTTTAGGGCATGTATACATGTGTGCACATGTGTGTGTGTGTGTGTGTGTATGTGTGGGTACACGTGCATGTACACATGTGTTTAAATGTGCATGTGCACACACATTGGCGGGAGGAACACTCTTAGGTGACTGAGGAATGATCCTCTCTAACCTAAAGAAATTACCTACCTGCTGGCTCTCTTTCCTGCCCTGGACCACCCACATCGGCATCTGACTGCAGGGTCTTATCATAGCCCTCGCTGTTGTGCCAGTGTCCTGGCCGCCCGCTCACATAGTGCAGACCTGCTGAGGTTCTGGTTTCCTGAGAATCAGCTATTATGGAGGCAAAGATAATTTGCCTGCATGCCCTCAATTTTAGAATTTTTCTTCCCCCTTCTGAAAAAGAGTGGTAGAAGCTACTAGTCCTTCTGAACACTGGCTCCAGACTGCACCTATGACTGAGGGGATAGGAATGTTTGACAGGCCTGGGATGAGGGCATTTTAAGCTTCTCACTGTGGTTCAGGTCTCTGGAGAACCCTATCAGTGTATAGGGCAGAAGATCCATATGTCTGGCCAACTGGAGTCCTGCCATCCCCAGGAAAGAACTGTGAGCCGCTCTCTGCTCAAGCCCCAGGAGCAGCCTCAACTAGTCTTTCTGACCGGATGGGGGAGTGTCATCCCCTTTGAGCCCCAGCATGAACTGTCTTTAGTGCCCTTGGCCTCCCCACTTTCTGATGCTGAGCTCCTCTAGAATAGTTGCTTTCTCAGGTTCCCAAACAACCTTATAACAGTACTGATTCTAGGTCAGGCCTCTGTTTGACACTTGCAGTTAGGAACTCAGATATGACCCTGGCCGGTGTGGTTCAGTTGGTAGGCGCATCATCCCATTCTAGGTCAGGGCACATCCCTAGGTTGCAGGGCTGATCCCTCATCTAGGTGTGTATGGGAGGCAACCAATTGATGCTTCTCTCTCATAGCGATGTTTCCCTTTCTCTCCCTTCCTTTCTCCCTCCCTCTCTCTCTAAAAGCAATGAAAGAGGGTGTCCTCAGGTGAGGAAAAATAAAAGAACTCATGTCAATAGGTCATGAAAGCCATGTGGTCAGTGCAAGGACTCAGCTAGGCCTAGGATGGTCTGGGGGCTCGAAAAGATGGGCAAGGGTATTGGGGTGGTTGGAAAGACTTTTTGGGAGAGGTGATCCCCATATGCTTTGGTATAAAAGTAGGAATTAGGATTAGGGGGAAAAATCCTTGAACTGAGAAGACAATCTGAGCAAAGGCTTGGGAACAAAGGAGGTAGTATGTGCAGGAAAGTACAGCCCACTTCAGTGTAACTGCAGCTGGAAGGGACAGATGGGGGGAGAGGATGCAGGAGCCCTGCTGGCCAATCCAAGGAGCACAGCTTGGGCTTGTACCTTTGGTGATAGGGAACCATGGAAAACTTGAACTGCGTAGTGACTAGTTTGTTTTTGTTTTAATAAATTGGTAAAAATGTCTTGAAGGTGGGACAGGCAGACAGAGGAAAAGGTAATTGCTTGAGATTCTAAAAAAGGATGATGGGAGAGTGGTGGGAGTTTGACAGGGACGTCTTTTTAAGGCAGGAAGGAGATGATGTGGGCAATGTCAGAATGACCCAAAGGGACTGGCATTTGGGTTTGGGTGTAGGGGTGCACATGCCCCTTTTTCATCCCCTAGAGAAAGGACGCAGAGTTGAAAGTGGAACCAAACAGCAGTTTCTTCTTTTCTTGCTTTTGAGTTCCTTTCCCCACACTTTCCCTGGAGTCCTCTCACTGCCCTTCAGGCTGGGTGGGAAGATCAAAGCAGGAGGTACAGACTGTGAAAAGAAATTTGCATCCCTGGTGAAGACAGTTAAGGACCCAGGCCTCTATAAAATGACCTCCTAATCCTTTCAGTGTAGCCTAGGGGAAAAGGGCCAGCTCCACCTCTTACCACCTAGGTTGGTTGACCTTAGGCAAGAACCTGTTTCCAAGCGTTAGTTGCTCCATCTGCCAAACGGGGCTTAATTTACGGACCGCGGAAGAGAATCATACTGAGTAAACATGGGTGTTCAGCTGAAGTTATGAAGGTCTTGGCAGAATGTACTTCTTTGGGGTGAAGGATTGAAACGGAGGTCCTGTTCAATTGTCTGCATTCCGAGAGTAAGGACCATCCACTATTTCCCCATCCCCTTTTGCGTGGGTGAGTAGAGGTGGATTGGGCAGTAAACTCGTGCCCCTTCTATATTCTAACCGGTAATGGGGGAAGCTTGTTAGGTGTTTTTATTGTGTTCTGTCTCGCTAAGATGTGTGTTTGTGTGTGCGAGGCCGAGGTCCACCGGCTGAACTGCCGGGAGCGGGGGCGGGGGTGGGGGCATTGCTGGGTAGACCCCGCGACTGGGCCAGCCAGAGCCCCTCCACGTGTTCGCCTAGACCACGGATTGTCCCCGGAGAGGTGCTGGCAAGCCTGCAGTGTCCGGCTGCTGGACGCAGATGCATCCCCAGCCTCGCGCCGGCCCCCGAGGAGCCCGGGCTTCCGCAGCCGCAGCCGCAGCCGCAGCCGGCAGTGCAGGGGCTGGGTAGGGGGTGGGTGTAGGGGGTGGGGGGACCTCCCCGCTGGCAAGCGGATGTAGCAAATGTAGCGAGCGTGTCCTGATCGCTCTTCGATTTCAAGGTAGAAAGCGTAGCTGCGTGAAAGTGTAGTTAAAGGCAGGTTGCCGAGGGGAAGTGGGCCAGGCCGGGCGTCTGCCCTGCGGCTCAGCCCTGGGAGCACTTGCGCCTCCGTAGGGGAGAGTGTGACAACTGAGCTGCCTGGCCCCAGGCTCGCTCACCTGCGAGTCCGGAGGCTAGGGGGTGGGGGGGAGGAGGCTACGAAGGGCGGGGCCAGGGCCCAACCAGCCAATGGGGAAAGGGCATTCAATCGACTGCTACATTTGCCCTGAAAAGTGGAGGGGGCGAGAGCAGGGTGGGGGGAAAGTTTGAAGCTTCAGAGCAATGGAAGGCCTGGATAGGGGCCGAAATCACCCAGGTCGCTTGGGGCACGGGGTCAGGACATAGGGACTAGAAGATGCAGGCCCTGGCCGCCTCTGCCGGGAGCGTCAGGCTCCACCCCTACTGCCTCTCCTTTCCTGGGATCGCTGGCTTGCTGGCCCACCCGCCCACGGTTGTCGGCTGGACAGCGCCCCCTACTGGGAATCGGCTCTCGTGCGCTGCGTGCCAGGGCCGACGCTCTGGGTAACTGCAACCGCCTGGGCTTTCCAGACCTGGGAGCTGGCGGGAGGGAGGGGAATGAGCTCACTAGCCTCAGATCCCGCAGCTTTGGAGCCGCAGGCAATGGCATGTTTAAAAATACATGATTGGGTCAGAAAGACCTATGTTCGTGAGAATAACTTCTCGTCTTGCCCCTCCCACTGGGCCTGACCTTTCTATCACTCAGTCCCACTCAGGAACGAAGAAATAGCCATGAGGCAGGAGGGGCAGCAGCAAAGGGCAGGAGTCAGGAGTCGCTTGCAACACCTGGTGACCATAGACACTGGCATAGGAAGCAGCTGCCTTCAGTGTTATATGAGGTCAAAAAGGCTGTGGTAGCCCCCCACGTATCGGTTGTCCTTCTCCCTGCCCTCTTGCCTGCCAGAGCATAAGGCAGCAATTCCCATGATTAGGTACAGGACTCATTCGGTCTTTCAGCAAACATTTATTGAGCACCTACTGTGTGCCAGGCACTGTGCTAGGCGCTGGGGATACATCAGTGACTAACACACAGTCCCTGTCCTTGAGGAGCTCACAGTCTATTGGAGGGGAAACACATAAACATGTAACTAAGGACCTACCATGTGCTAAGTGCTACAGGAAGAGGTATATACAAAGTGCTGTGGGAGCCCAGAAGAGGGAGTAAATACATCAGCGGCTGAGGCTGAGGAGCAAGTCTCTTGACTCCATTAAGCCATCACAAAGGCAGGGATGTTGTTGCCACACAGCCCTGGTTAAGAGAAACCTGTCTCCTGAGGTTCTCTAGCCCTCTCCCATAACTATATCAGCACTGCTTAGTTTATCATATCAGCTAATTTAACACTTTGAGTTAGGAAAGAAACTGGACAGGGAAGTTTCTTTAGGGGTAGAGTACGTTGAAAGTAGTAACAACTCTTGGGTGTAGGGGTTGGGGCATGGTAGGGGGTGGGGGACAGACATGAGGGCACTGAGCCAGGGAGTGCAGGCCCTGGGCAGTGGAGCACCTGGGGTGAGTGCCTGTGCAAAGGGAAGGTCGGCGTCACCTACCTCAAAGTTTGGTCCCCATCACTCACCAGCTCAATCAGTAACCGTTTGCTGATGTTCACTAGATGCTTCGAATGTAGTGTGCCCTGCTCTGTGGGTGATACAGTCCCCTGCCCCTCAGAAAGTAACACACTAACTGGGAGAGACTAAGTCAGTCCAGGTCATTGAAGATTTAAGTAATAATTTGTGATTATAACAGGGGAGATGTCACAGGCTATTTGTGATCATTTGCCAAGAGTGGCAATAGCTACAAGTTTCAAATAAAGAACTCTGGGAAGGCAGCTTCCACCAACGGAGTCTTGAAGGATGGATAGGATTCAGTTGATACTAGTGCGGTGGGAGGAACATTCTAGTTGAGCAGAACCAAGTGAAGCAAGAACACAGAAGTGAGAGACTTAAAAAGAGGCTTGTCCAAAGGCCAGTGGGTGCATTGGTTTGGCTGGAGCAATACACTGGGGGTGGGGAAGCAATGTGAGAGATGACTGGGGAAGTCCAATGGCACCTGACGGCAAGGGACCTTGCTGGAAGGTCAAGGACTTGGGCACTTGTCTGAACACAGGGCTGAAGCTAAACTCAACGTACTTGTGGAACTACTGCTCTGAACCCTCAAGTGGCCCCCTCACCCCTACTGCAGGACCCCTACTGCACCCCTCCTGGACTGCTTCATGATTCAGCAAATAAATGGTTAATGTCCGGCTGCCTGGAGATTATTTTGAGTATCCTCCCTATGTAGGCAATGAAGAACCTCTGAACGCTTTTTAGCAGACCAGAATTGGTGCCCTGGCAGAGGGAATAAGACAGGTCACAGTGGGGCTCTGGATGTGTCTGGGAACAGGATAGGCTCTGGGTAGTTTGAGGCTCTGGGAATGTGGAAGGGAAGCTAGATTTGAGAGACATGGCAAATGGCACTGAACTTCAGGAGATGGGTCAAGTGAAGGCAGCCATCAGATGGTTCTGAAATGTCAAGCTTAGGTCAGGAAAATGGCACCATTAATAAAAATAGACAAGTCATGACAGATTTCTTTCTCTTGGAAAGGTTGTGTGTGTGTGTGTGTGTGTGTACTTTCAAAATCAACTTTATAGAGAGGGGCCACTGTTGAGGGCCTGGCAGGCATTTGGATGGAAATGTCCAGCAGACACCTGGACATGTGAGCCTGGAACTGAGGAGAAAAGTGGG
The DNA here is from genome assembly GCA_007922815.1 of Macrotus californicus. NCBI lineage: Eukaryota > Metazoa > Chordata > Mammalia > Chiroptera > Phyllostomidae > Macrotus > Macrotus californicus. The sequence goes on along the minus strand of VMDR010005095.1, from coordinate 28,474 downwards.
GGCTGCAGCCCTAGATTTCAGATTCATCCCCAAAGAGTTGAGCCAGACCCAAGAGGATGGATGAGATCCTTGGGTGGTAGCCACACTGATCATGGTAGATCCGGAGCCAGCACAGCACAGAGAACAGGCAACGGAAGGCGCAGTTAGGCCCAGCTAGTGCAGGAAGTGTTGGGAAGTAGTGTCATGTGCTGTGAGGGTTCACAGGGGCCAAGAACTTTGAAGACATTTGATGTTACCATGAAAATATCAGTGACCTTCGGGTGATGAGTTCTGTGGAGTTGGGGTGAGGGGGACAGGGCCACCCCTAACCCATGCAGCATCTTTATGCAAAAAAAAAGAGATCAAAGGTGACTTTCTCAAGATGCTTTACCTTCTACCATCAGGATAATCATCTTAATAAACTGATTTATTAGAAAAAGACACTTTAATGCCAAGTGCTGGAGACATGTAATAAATACACCTGCACAACTGTATATGGTTCCCTCCCGCGGGAAAAACAAGAAGAGAATGGGAAAGGATGAAACGTAGGCTTGGCAGTGACCGAAAGGAGAAAGAGCAACCTGGGGAGGTAGATCAAGTGGAGGATTTTTCACCAAGGACATATCAAAAGTCCTGAGGCGTTGATTCACATTAACCAAATTCACCAGATAACTGTTTCCACGGAACTGTTTCCGAGACTGACATGTTTTAGCTCTTAGCTTTGCCCCGCCCCCCCACGCACACACTTGGCAGGAGAGGAGCAAGTTTATTCAAAGAAGGGAGAGGGGAGGAGATCCAGGCCCTGGGTGGAGGAGTTGACTTTAAGAGGGAATCAGCTGACCCTTCCTTAGAAAGAGGGAAGAGGGAAGCAAGAAGCCACATAGAGACAGAAGTGCCTTGGGAGCTCACATCTGCTGGCTCCTGTCTCCTTGGCGAAGAAGGAATCGGGGTCAGGTGCGCAAGTTGGAGAAGAGGGGTAACAGTCTGCGAGAATGTCTGCTGTAGCCACGGAAGGGGCAAGTGGGTTGGCAAACTTACGAGGTAAGTAAAAGGCTGGCTGAGCGGCAGGCACATATGAGCAGTAATGGAGGCAGATCCGACCTACTTTGCCAAACAACCATCCCCAGCAATTCCTGACTGCAGGAGACTATCAGGAGCGAAGTTAATCAAGAGAGAACCCAGGATTCAGGGTGTAGGCCAGACACAAACACTGGTCTCACAGCCCCTAGTCCTCAGTGCAAACATTCAACTAATTCAGCCCTGCTTGGGGACCTAGTGACTAGGTCTACCCCTGGAGGGACACTCGGCCCCTGTGTAACTCCGAGCACAGCCTTCTGCGGTGGTCAACGTTTCAAGCGTGCTGTCAAGTGACCGGTGGGCAATGAAGCCAACTCCAGAAAGGCCTCAGTCTAGGCTGGAGGGCTGCTCCCCAGGGCTGAGTTCCCTCTCCTCTCTTCATGCTTTTATCCCACTTGGCTTTCTCCTGTCCCTTAGAACGGTAGTTGCTTCAACACACACATACACACCAGTCGAAGCTCTTCTACCCAGGACCTGCTCCAGCTCCGTGACATCTCTCCAGATCTGGGGATCCAACCTGCACTCCATAGTCTCAGAACTACTGAATCTTGGTTTGTACAAGGGGAACTAGAGAATGCTTTTCCTTAAAACAAATCCTCATCTCTGCAGCTGACCCACAGAGAGACACATGTTCTTAGAAACCTCAAAGTGCCCCTTTGTCCTCTGCAAAGCAATGAAGATACAGACCATGAGTACACGCATACATACCGAAATATTCACATATGAGATAGTGACTTCCCTGCTCAGGGAACATATAGTGAAATACACCCAGGCAAAAATGGCTCTTCCCACAAAGCTCCTGCACCCGCCCCGGCCACCAACTTCTCAGGAGCTTATCCCTTCATCACCACATCAGCCCATTGCCCTGACAAGAGCATATCCCCTAGTGCTCTTGAAGGCCATGGTCCGATGCCAAGGGTGCTCAAACAGGGCATGGCCTGACCATGGTGACGTCAGGCAGGGGTGGGGGATGGGGGAGTCTGGTGTATTGACATTCCACTAAAATGTAAGAGCTGGTGAGCTACTTAAGTCAGATTCTGCTAGAGGCAGTCCGTATAAAAATGATGCTCTGCCTTGCCTGGTAGGTCACACTTCCCTGACCCCTCTATCTATATGTTGTGGGGCTCCATCTTAATGAGGGAAGTGGGGTTGAATGGGGAGAAGGAGGCTGGGGTTGAGGATCTAGTCAGTAGGCTCCCAGATGTGGTCACACTAGGCTCAGCCATAAACAGGGACCCTGAGCCTGAGGAGAGCTCAAGTTCAGCCACCGGGGTCAGCCCAACAGTGGGGCAGCTGGGAGGAGAGAAAGTCTGGTTTCCCAGAAGACTTGGGTTGTGGGAGCCCCTTGAAACCACATGGGCTGGAAGTGGCTGAAGGTGAGCTTGATCCCTCAGAAGCTCCCTCAGGGTCTCTTCAGGAACCAGTAGCCCCTCCATGGGGGCCCCAGTCACCACGCCCTGCACATAAGAGGAGGGTCTCAGTGGCCCATCCTTGACCCCAGGGGTTGCTGTGGCACCGGAAGTCCTGATGAAGGCAGCAATGACAGTCCCAGGGGGCTGAGAGCTGGGCCCCGCTGCTCCAGCCCCTGTGACGGAGGGTGCTGTTGGATTGGTCGAACGGTTGGCCCCAGTCAGAAGTTGGGGGAGGCCACTGAGAATCAGTGGAGTTCCTGGTGCTGCCACCTGGTTCTCTTGGAAACTGGTGTTCAGGGGGAAGGAGGCCTGCAAAGTGAAGGTGTCCTTGAAGGTCGAAGCCGGCGGAACACTCTGGAGAACGAGCTGAGTTGAAGCAGTAGTACTAGCAGGAGGGCCATTGGTTAGCACTGTGGTCAGGGGGATTGTCTGCAGCGTCAAGGCAGAGGCGGACCCCACAGGGGCCACTCCTAGGTGGATGTTGCTGGGCACTGAAGACGCACTGAGAAGAAACAGAAAACAGATTTGGTTAAGGCAGGAGGAACCTCCCAACTGGCTAGAAAGGAGGGCACAGGAGGAAAAAGAGCTAAAGGTGTTTTGTTTCTTTGTTTTTGTTTTGGCTAACATTTATTGAGTCCTTAGTAGAGGTCAGAGACACTCAAAATAATTGACATGCAGTATTTTCCTCAGTCTTCAAAATAGTCCACAAGTTGAATAAGATTCATAATCTGATTGTACAGCTTGAGGAAACTGAGGCATAGAGAAGTTATGTCATGCCCTGGATCACACAGCTAGTAGCATGGACTCACATCTAGGCTTTCTGACTCCACAGCTCGTGTTCCTCATTGCTCCAGTCTACTGACTTCTCTCCTTAGAAGAGCATCTCAGTGACCCATGCCAGTGCAGTGAGAGCTACACACACACAACCCAGACAAAACGCAACCTTTTCAGGGAAAATTGGAGGCATTCAGCATAGACAAGAAGTATCAAGAGCCCTGGCTGGTGGGGCTCAGTGGATTGAGTTCTGGCCTGTGAACTAAAGGGTTGCTGGTTAGATTCCCAGTCAGGACACATGCCTGGGTTGCAGGCCAGCTCCCCTATTCCCAGTAGGGGGAGTGCGAGAGGCAACCACACACTGATGTTTCTCTCCCTCTTTCTCCCTCCCTTCCCTTTCTTGTAAAAATAAAAATCTTAAAAAAAAAAAGTATCAAGAGCTTTCTGGGAGGGCCTAGAGGGCCTGAGGACAGCAGAGTGGGGGTCCCTGTAACATACTCTGTTGCCTCTTTTTTGTTTTTGTTTTTTCTTTTTAATCCTCACCTGAGGATATGTTTTCCTATTCCTTTTAGAGAGAGGAATGGAGACAGAAAGAAACGTCGATGTAAGAAAAAAATATATATTGGTTGCCTCCCATACTTTCCCCAACTGGGGATCGATCCCACAACTTAGGTATGTGCCCTGACTGAGGACTGAACCTGCGACCTTTTGGTGTACGGGGACAACACTCCAACCTACTGAGCACCTGGCCCATGACTGTTGCCTCCTTTTTAGAGTTGGGGAGGCTCAGAGGAGGAGGCCCAGGTGCAGAGGGCCTTGGTGGCTGTTTGGGGAGCCCTGTAAGGTAAAAAGAACAGCCCCAGCTAGCAATGGAAGTCACCCAGGTCAAGTGCTGGCGTTGCCATTACTTTGGTGTGTGACCTTGAGCAAGTTGCTTTTCCCCTTTTGACCAACAACTGTGCTACTGGCTTCCCAGGGATTTGTGAGGGGCTCATGAGACTGGACACACAGCAGAGCTTTGCAAGAAGCTGAAAACTGCCCCCCCGATTTGAAGTACTATGGGAAGACTCATAATGACCTGAGTGCCCTTACCTCGCAGCTTTGGTGAGTTTGACCTGGCCCTCTGGTGGAGAGACAAGCACAGTGGAGGTAGTGGGGATCTCCTCATCTAGAGACAGTCCCAATTCCAGACTTGCTGATGGCTGTAGACCGACCTGCTGAACCTTCGGCTTTTCCCAGGGAGGGCTGCCCTTGCTCTGGGGAGCGGCTCTGGATGAGACCCTGGAGCTGGCTCGCCGGGCAGTGCTGGTGGAGGAGGTGGAGGCCTTAGGGGATGCCTCTGCAACTTCACTTTTCTCATCCTCATCTTCGATCACCACTAGGTCCTTGGGCATCTCTTTAAACTGGTACACCAGCCTCTGCCCTTCCACTTTGGCAAGGATGCCTCTTTGGTAGTAATATCTGGGGGTGGGGTAGAAGGGGTGAGGAGTTAGTCAGGAACATACTGCCCTCCAGGGCAGGGCCAAGTATGAGGTGGAGGCTGGCCAGGCACCCGATGGGAGCTCAAGGGCAAGGGCATTGGTGAAGGCCAACTCTTAGACTTGGAAGACTTTTATGAAACAACTGAGACACCTCCCCCAGAGGACTCAAACGGTCCATGAAAAGAGATTCTACATACAACCCCCACCTTGCTTTGGGGCGGAGGGTAAGTAAAGGGCAAGAGAAGATGTGTGGAGGGTGGGAGCTTCAGCAGTCTTGCAGCCTGACACCATCTGTGGGTCGCTCTAGCCCTTCTCCCTAGGTCTCTGGCTTGAAAAATGTGAACAAAGACTTTCTTGGGGCTGGGAGGCCCTAAAATGCTCTTCTTGGGTCAGAAGAGAAAAACCCCGGACAGAGCTGCAAGAGGGAGGGAATCGTTCCTTCCACAGAGGGCCTGGGGAGCGGGCTTAGGGCCAAGCAAATGGGAACATTAGGGGGCCCTGCAGCAGGAGGGCCTCCTTGCACATTACGAAGAGCTTGGTGACTCACCCAGGGCAGGGACCCCCAGAAGCTCCTACCTTAGTGCCCTCCCCATAGTCTCATAGTTCATGTCAGGCTTGTTTTTCTGCTTCCCCCACAGCTTGGACACAGCTTTGGAGTCCACCAGCTTGAAGATGCCTTTCTCTCGCTGGGTCCACTTGATGTACTTGGGGCAGGTGTTCCTATCTTGCAGAAGTGCCAGGAGGAACTCCCACAGATAGATGGTGTTGCCTGAAGAGGGGCAGGTGGTGAGGGGCCGTGCAGGTACCCTGGCTCCCTTCCCACCTCACCTGACTCCCAGCCATACCTTTGCCATCCTTAGATTTCTTCCGTATGGGGACACTGGGGTCCGTGACAGGCGAGGTACTGCGGTTGCCCTTTGTCTTCCGGACTGTGAGGAAAGGTGAGAGAAGGATGAGGCAGAGACCATGGCAAGCGCTGCAGGCCGGGCTCCCAAGAGGGAAGGCCTGAAGCTTATCAAGTCGGGCGCAACAAAGCAGACAAGCAAGAGCCTAGGATCATTCTCCTTGGCCACAGCCCTCAGGCACATGCACCTGCCCAATGGTCTGCCCTCATTTTCAGGCCCCAAAGCTACACCTGAACACCGCTACTATGCGGGGCAATGTAGTGCCTGCACATGACTCACCTGTAGATCAGAATCTGCCTAACCTAATTTCCGAAACGAAAAGGCAGCCTAAAGGTGTGACTGTCGTGCAGGTAAGTGTGACACTGGGGTTTGGCTTGCCATGCTGACAAGGCAGTATCAACTAGCCATCACCCGAGTAAATTAGTAACAGTGGGGCTTGGGAAAGCCCAAAGTCCTCTCCCATATATGGCCTCGGCTCCATGAGTTCCCAGAAGGAAGATAAGCACACAAAGCACACAGCAGAGGCCCCCAGGGGGCCAGGGACTGGCCAGGGGGCCAAGCCTGGTGTCTGAATTCAGCCTAGGATTCAACCCATTGGGATCATCGGCACTTCTGGAAGAGTTTCCATCTATGCTGGGCAGACAGCAGTGATCTGGGAAATGTCAGCCTTTGGGCAGGCCAACCGATGAGGCCAGGTTTTACAAAAGGGAGACCTTTTCCCCCATCTTTGCCATACTAGACAGCTGTGCTCTTAAAGTGTCTGTGAGCCTACACCCACTCACCTCTATGGCCTCCCTGACTGCCCCCTCCTACTGCCCACCCCCATGAACACACACACACTCTCTCTCTCTCTCTCTCTTACTTCTCTTCTTTGATTTTCCAGTCTTCTTGGCGCTTTCCTCTCTGGAGACCCTCTCCTCCAGAGAATGCCCCTCCTGGTCACCAGTGTCATCAGCCCTGTTCAGGGCATTGGGCTCAGAGACAGGAAACAGGTAGTTGGGCAGATTGGCAGCTGGAGCAGTGTCTGAGTCTGGAAGAATCTCGGAGGTGCTGACTACAAAAGAAAGGCCTGAGGTGGCTGGGGCCCCGTGCAGGGTTAGAGCGTGGTCTCCCGCTGCTCCAGAAAATGGTGGGCTCCCAGGGAGGGCAGAGGTGCTGTTCCCCCACAGCCCCAAACACAGCATACACCTGAAAATGCCTCATGTGTCTTGCACCATGAGAAGAGGAAATATCTGCAGAGCTGTGGGCATGAGCTGGCCCCAATCACTGCTGCCACATTTCGAGCCCACTGCTGGTGATGGGGAAGTTCCAGGTGACATCCAAGGTAAAGGGCCATCTTGATTTAGTCATTCACTCATTTTTACAACTGGAAGGGGCCTTAGAAATTTTTTAGCCCAATTCCTCTGCTATCCTGATGAGGAAACCGAGACCCAGGGATGGCCCAAGGTCACACAGCAAGTTGGTGCTTGGCACATGGAGACACCAGTAAGTAACTGTTGAATCCTGAATAAATATCAGTGATGGAGTTGGGATTAGAAATGCCAGGACTCTTAACTTGCAGCTTCAGGACTTTCATTTCTGCACTGTATCCCAGCACCCCCTTGGGAGGGACAGTTAGGGCCAGGAATTCTCCTGTGGAGTCAGAACAAATGTCTGAGGGGGGTCTAGATGAGAAGCCTGCCTTGAGGGCCTTCTGGGAAGGGAGGGTCAACCTCCAAGAACCAGAAAGGGATGAGGAGGTGCCAAACCTGGTATATTTTAAAATAAGCCACACCCTGCATAATCCTGCTGGCTGTCCAGGAGGACTTTCTAGGCCCTGGGAGAAGAGCCTAAAAAGTCACCCTGGCCAATAGTATTCAACCTTAAAAAGGAAGTAGATTCTGACACATGCTACAACATGGATGGACCCTGTGGACATTATGCTCAGTGAAACAAAGTGGTCTCCAAAAGACAAATACTCTATTATTCCACTTATCTGCAATAGTCAAATCAATAGACACAAAGTAGAATGGGGTTGCCAGGAGCTGAAGGGAGGGGGGAATAGGAACTTGTTTAGTGGGTAGAAAGTTTCAGTTTTGCAAGATGAAGAGTTCAGGAGATGGGTGGTGGTTAACGGCTGCACAACAATACAAATGAACTTCGTACCGCTGAGCTGTACACTGAAAATGGGCAAGGTGGTCAATTTTATGTGTATTTTACCACAGCTTAAAAATTGAGGCCCTGGCCAGGGAGCTCAGTTGGTTAGAGCATCAGTTGGTTAGAACAAAGTTGCAAGATCGATCCGAGTCAGGGTACATACAAGAATCAAGCAATGAATGCATCAGTAACTGGTACAACAAGTTGATGTGTCTCTCTCTCTTCCTCTCCCTTCCTCCTCCTCTCTAAAATCAGTTTTTTACATTCGGGATGAAAAGTCACCCTGGTCACTTTTCCCTTGTCTGTCGTGCCCTCTAGCCCCTTCCCATTCCAGTCACAGCTCAAAAGCACGTTTACATGTATGTCAGTGAGTGTGGGTAGAGATGCCTGCATGCACAAGTGCCTGAGAATGCAATACATGGATGTGATCTTTTTAAAGGGTATTTTGTATTGCCTTGAGTTCAGGCACTGGGGTTCACACTTACAGATCTGCTTCTCATCCAGGATGTTGTTGGGAGACTCAACATTGAGCAAGACTTCAGTGGTTGACATGCTTTGTGAGGTTGCTTCATTTTCATCTGGTTCCAGTTCCATGGTAGAGGGGAGGAGAAAAGTTCTCTTAGGGTAGGTACAGGGTAGGGGTATAGCCATAACCAGGGCCAGCCCAGAGAATAGTGCTAACAAGCCAAAGGACAGCCGGGAAGGGGCCAGTGGACCCCCCCATCTTCTCCATACACCCACCCAAGTTATCTTCACTCCTCATTGTCCCCCTCCATCTCAAAAGATCATGAATCCATTTAGAAGGCTTCCTCCTCTATGAAGTGATACTACCTCTTGTTTGTCCCACCCGCCGCATCTAAGTTCCAACTGTTGGGGACCTTGCCTTTGCTGTGTGTGTCACTATAAACCATGGTGTGTGGGCTACTGTTCCCGGAAGATACACCCCTTCCTCCTCCACACCTTCCCTGCCCAGGAAGGGGACAGACCTGCCAGCATAAAACTACCCTCCACGACCTGATCCTCTGTCATGCACAAGGTCCTGTCCGTTATGATGCCATTGTGAACGTCGTCCAGCTCCAGGCCTGAATACAGATGCAGTAATTCAGGGTAGGGTACCTGCTCCACGATCACAGCTGGGAATACCGAGGGGTCTTCCAGCTGTGAAGAGAGGGATCTGATTCAAAACCCACATGCTTTTTCCAAGAAGCCCTCCCTGCCAGAATCTGGCCCTTCTTGCAATCCCTCATTCTTAGAACCCTCAGAAGCTGTCCTTTGTATAAGATGACATTGCTCTGGGTCCAACCTCATTAAGTGATTCTTTGAGGGAATTTTTAATTTATAGAGATGGGTTATCTCTGTACCACCTGCATTCAAGCAAGGGAGCACAGTTTGAGTTGGTGGTGCTTACAGGTTAGTCCAGGGCCGGGGGCGGTACTCAGTCTATGGAAAGGGCCGGGATTGCCCTGAGGCCAGTGGGGAAGGACTAGGCAACAATAAAGGCGAAGGCCTGGATCTGCAGTCAGGTAAGGCACTCAGGCTCCAGTAAGGGTTGGGTACCCAGGGTTAGGGACTCAGATTATGGACATTTTAGGGCTCAGCCTTTAGCAATGAAGATAAAAGAACAAAGACATTATAGAGGTAGAAATGTAAGCACGTAGTCACTTGCCTGGATGGGGAAGAGTGTTCCAATTTCCAGTTTGATTCAATGGGTACATGGGGACACTGTTCATATTAAGGGGGATCCCAAGAGGAGGAGGAGGAATGAGTTTTTGGAGAAAGATAAGAGGGACAGTGTCTGGATATGGTGAGTTTGAGGTACCCTAAAGATATTTAAGATGGAGGTGTCTCTCAAGGAGTCAAAAATATGTGTCCAATAGCTCAACAAGGTGGTCACTCAATCCCTTGGAGTGGAAAAAATGATCAGGATGAGAATTTCACCCCTGAAGGACATGGTTGCTCTAAAACCAAGCAAAGCTAAATAAAAGAGGAGTGTGATCACAACTGTTGTTTTTTTTTTTTTTAAATTATGTATAGCCTTGACCAGTGTCACTCAGCTGGATGTCACCAGTTTGATTCCTGGTCAGAGCAACTGCCTAGGTTGTAGGTTTGGTCCTCTGTCAGGGCACATTCTCATATCAACGTTTCTCTCCCTCTATTTCTCCTTCCCTTCCATCCTCTCTAAAAATAAATAAATAAATTTTAAAAATAGATATTGTGTATAGAAGGAAATCCACCAGAATGTTCATAATGATTTTATTTAAGTTATGGGTCTTTGAGTGATTTTTCCCCTGTCTTTCTAGTTTTCTGTGTTTTTCAAATTTTCTTTCATGGGACTGGTTGTTCTTTCTTCATGGAAAAACAATGAGAATGCTCAGTTCTGCCTAATGTTCCTGAGGGATCCAGAAGAGTAAATATTAATAAAACGCCTTTGGGTTTGGCCAGTGGGCACTCACCCTGGCTAGACCAGTTTCAGGGGAGCGCTGGAGTCCCAAGGCACATTAAAATGGATTGCAGACAGGACAGACTGAGGCAGGCTGTCAGGTGTAGTGATTAAGGCCATAAAGTTAAGAGCTGCCTGTCCAATATGGTAGCCACTAGCCACAGGTAACTATTTAAATATAAATGCAATTTCTTTTCAAGACTAAAAACCAGTTCTTGAGTTGTGCTAGCCATAGTGCAAGTGCTCCATAGCCACATGAGACTAGTAGACCTATACTGGGTAAGGCAAATATAGGAGACTTCTAGCATGTCAGAATGCTCCACTGGATTGTACTGATACAGAACCAGAGTGCCTGAGTTTGCAACCGAGCTCTAGGACTCACTGGCAGTGTGGCCTTGGGCAAGTTACCTAACCTTTTTAGACATCGGTTTCTTCATTTATAAAATTGGGGTTATCACATTATTGATCCCACAGGGGTGTTTAATTGGATCAGTATGTATAAAGCAATTAGAACAGGGCCTGGCACAGAGTAGGTTCTCATTGTTTTAGGTTTCAGGGCCTTCTAGGAGACTGGTTAACATTTTATTTCTTAAGCTAGGTGGTGAGCTCATGGGTGTTCTTTCTTTCTTTCTTTTTTTTTTAATCCTCACCCAAGGACTTTTTTGTTCATTGCTTTGAGAGAGAGAGAGAGGGAGAGGGAGAGAAACATCAGTGTGAGAGAGTAGCATTGATTGGTTGCCATTCATATGCATTGGGACTGGGGATCTTACCTGCCTGGACCGGGGATCATATGCACCTGGACAGAGGATTGAACCAACAACTGGCCAGGACCATGGGTGTTCAATTTATAGTTATTCTTTAAATATATATCTACCTACATATATGTATGACTTATGTACTCTTTTGTATTTATGATACAAATTTTTGCAATAAAAATTGTTTCCTAAAAAGAATGAGAGAAAGGCGGTGAGAAAGTAAACACAGAGGGCGGAGCTAAGAAAGGCGCTAAGAAGGTGGTAGTTCGAAGGAGGCAGGCGGAAGACAGGGAAGGTTTTCTTTTATGGCTGTCTAGGAGGGTCCGGAAGATACAAGAGAAAGAGAAGAGGTGATTCGTGGTTTGAGGTCTTCAAGAAGGCAGAAGGGAAGAGATCAGGTACAGGGGAAGGAGTCACCGTTGGAAGGAACAGGGATACTTCTTTCTCCCAGGCCAGTGGGAAGAAAATAAGGACAGTGATATCATGAACAAAAAGGAGGGGGGAGGGAAACTGAGGGTGTCCTTGCCTTTGAGCTTGTCTCTGGATTGGAGGAGAGGCTGTCTGCTGAGGGTGAAGGGGCACGTGTGGGTGTGGAAGGTATGGGGTTGGGAGCTTCTATGAGCAGCCTCTATGAAGAACAGAAACAATTGCTGAGGATACTAGAAACAAGTAAGAAATGACTAGTAACATTTAGAACCCAGGTAAATTTAGATTTTTCTTGCTTTCTCCTCCCATAATGCTTTCCATAAGGTTAGGCACCCCAGAGGTGTTCCATCAAACTGAAGAACTTTAAGTAAGACCTGGCTGCACAGAAAGCTCATGTGCTCAGAGCCCACTAGGGGGCAGCCTTTCGTAGTCTGCTTACGGATTGGGCAAAATTTTCCATCTTCACAAGGATTTAGGATAGAGAGCATCAAAATTAGACTGAGGTACCCTTACAGATAATCTAGCTGGATCTCCTCTTGGTGAAGATGGGGAGATGGCAGCCAGATGGGGTAGGAGACAGAACTTGCCTAGGGGACACTGTGGCCAAACTGGGATCAGACCCCAGGACTGTTGACTCTTAATCTTCCATTCCTTCTACTGTACCTGGCTGCCCCCTCTTCATTTTGTGGAAAGAGGGGAGTGGAGGGTGGCGATGCTTGTGCCAGGACACTATCCTAAGATAGTGCATGAAAAACGTTCTCTCTTAGCCCCAGTGCAGGGCAAGGTACGGAGTGGTGGGGACCCAAGTGCCAGAAGTCTGCCCTATTTTCCAACTTCCTCCCACTACATTTCCAGTTTACCCTGAATTTCAGATCAAGGTGGTTTTGGAGGGGTTCGTCAACCAGGCTAGAGACATGAGTCTGAAGATGCCGGGGGTTGAACTCTGCCCTGTGGTTCCAACTGGCAGTGCTCACTCTTGCTACACGGTTGTCCCAGCAACTTTCTCACTGTGACAGGAGGGGGTGAAGGAAAGTGGCTGAAATGCATAGGAAGGTCAGTGCACAACTGTGTATTCAGCCCACGTTGCTGCCTGGCCAACAGCTCAGCTGGTCTATTTAGCAGCTGCTTGGCTGACTTACTGACTACACGTGCCCTGTAATTGCACATGGGCAACTGGCTCACTAAATGACCGCCCAATGATTACTGACTGGCTGCATGAGTGACTAGTTGGCACACAGTCTGGCTGGCAAGCAAGCCCAGTGCCCTGAACCTAGTAGGTGCTTGATCAATATTTGCTGACTGGCTAGCCGGCCAGCCGGCTGGCTTACTGGCTGTCTGCCTGCCTGTCTGTGTCTATCTGATCGTCTGCGCTGGCCGACTGGGCTCCGTTCTGTGGGGCTGTACCTGGTGTATATCATCCATCCCGTTGCTTGCAAACTCAAAGATCAGGTCACTGGGCTGCAGGGTAATAGCCATGCTGTCTTTGCAGACCTGACAGCAGGATTCACAGGGCCCTCTGGAGCTGTGGGGTTTTCTTGATGAAGAGATGCAGCTCAGGGACCTTGGAGATTGAGCCTATATCCCAAGTCACAGGAGAATAGGGGGTGTAGAGAGCTGGAGGAGGTGGTGGTCTAAGCCAGGTTCAAGGCTGCATGCTGGGCTGGGCCAACCGCAGGAATGACCTAGAAAGAAGGGAGAGATGGGGCCAATGAGCAAATTACCTTCCTTGAGCTCTGTTCCCAGGACAGCTGGCAAACCAAAGGGACCCTGCCGCAACAGGGCAGACTGCCAGAAGAGGGATGGCTAAAAGGGGAGAGCAGTGAGAGAAGAGTGGGGAAGGAGAAGAAAGGAGCCAGGTAAAGAAAGAGGGGCAAGGACGTTAACTGAGTCATCTCCAGTGGGAAGGGGCAAGCCCCAGTGCCACTCTAAGTCACCAGCATTTGCACTTGAGCTGGCCCTGAAGATATGTGACCTCCCACCCTTCCCTCCCCCACTCCTCAGGAGAAGGTGACAGATAGAGGGACTTTGGTCTCTCTCCACCCCAAACATTAGTTTTCAGGGTGTGGCCACAGGGAAAATCAGGGCCTCATGGATGGGGCAATAGCATGAAATAGCCCTAAAATTCCCTTGGCTGGGGAAAGAATCTTGTGTGAGGGGTGTGGGTGGGGACGCATTGGTGTAAAGGGTGCTCTTTTAGACTCTGCTTGGCTCCATTTACCTTGGGAGTGGGAGTCACGTAGCTCTGAAGGGCAGAGTCTACAGAGGAAGAAATGTCTTGCTGTGAGGCTTGTGTTGTTAAGCCTGACCCTGCTTGTGGGGATGGGACTCTCAGACATGGCCACGCCTTCAAAGAGCCTGGAGACAGGGCCAGGTGGGTCACAAACTCTGCGCACTCATCATCACCACCCTGCCGCCACCACCACTGGCTGGAGAGGATGGCCTCCGTGCTCGTTGTGGGTTTGTGTTGTTGGTTCAGCTTTGCTTTCAGTTTCAAGACTGAACTGTCACCCTGGGAACTCAAGAGGAGAGCCCCAACTCGGGGAGGGGCCCAAGGAACCTTGCCCATCCTCCAGAGCCGGCTCAGGGGCCCTCCTTTTCCAGGAAATCTGTCTGCTCTAGCCCACATGCCTCTCCTCTCCCTGAATGCCTCTCGTGCTCAGTCTGTACCTCAGGCGTTCACATGGCACCCGGGCCTCCAATTGTTTCCTGTGCTTGCTATGCTTGTATGTGATGTCTGCGGTCCCAGCCATGCCTGCCTCCCAAAACCCTAACTCCTGCTCCCACATCCCTTCCGCCAATCTACTCTGCTCCTCCAGTCCTGAACAGCTGGGCTTCTCCACTTCCAGGTGCCACGTCTTTGGCCCTTAGCGTTCTGTTTTTAGTTATATATATAGTGTGTGTGCGCTGGGTCTACAGACAGCCTGCTTCAGCCATCAGCATCTGAAGGACTGGCACCATAGGGGGAGCAACACAATTGACCCCTACCTCCCTGACACTCTTTGGCAGTGCCAAGGGTGGCAAAACCTTCGCCTGGCCGGAAAGAAATGAGGAACTTCAGAGAGGGGCAAAGGGGAGGAAAGGGAGGGGGACCATGGGTGACCTGTCTGATGACCGCTCTCCCCCACAGGAGACACCCAGGCCTCTCCCACTTCCTTTCCGTTAGCCCACAGGGCTGGCTCCACCCTCTCCCCTCCCCCATTCTCATCCCCTCATTTTTCCACCCCCCCAAAAAAAAAACTTTGAGAAGTCACTCAAGTCACCCTCTCAGGTTTGAATTTCCCTTTGGATGAATGGGAGACTGATGCCTGCTAGGACAGAGAGGAAGCACTGGCAAAACCATGGTCCTCACCTGAGCTCCACAGCACCCCACCCCCACCTGACCCTGCAAGTGACCTGGTCTCCTGTGGCCTGAGAATCCTCCTAAGGCCATTTATGCTCGGAAGGTCTGTCTCCCTCGGCCAAAGCGCCCAAGGCCCACATTCCATGGCTCCAGTCCTTCCAGGCCCTCAGGCAGGCTGTCTGCCCCCAGGAAGCATTCTCGAACTAATCAAACAAAAGGCTATCACTTTCACCTAAATCCCACTTTGTCTAAACATGAAACTCCTGTGTCTGCTAACTCTCCCCCCAAGGGCTTTGGGCCTTCCTGCCATGTGCCTTCCCTTCAGGTTTGCTCATCTCTTTGGCTTCTCTTCACAGATCAGTGTTTCATGTTTGTGAGTTCGCTGCCCATGATCTCACCCTGTGGAACTTCTTTGCACCTTCTTTACCTTCTCCACTAGACAGTGGCTTCCTTGAGGACAGGGACGGCTGTGTTGCTCACTGATGAAACTTTAGCACTTTGCACTATGCTTGGCATGTAGCAGACACTCAGTTTGCGTTTGCAGAATGAACATATGAATGAATGAATGGTACTAGTCATTCAGTATAAGTGAGGTGTTTTCCAAGCACTGAGCATATTCATATGTACAGCGGGTGTAGGGTGGATGCCGTGTACTCTGGCTTATATGAGAATGAGAGGAATGTGTGCACTCTATGTGTGTAACATCTGTATATGTGTGCAGTGTCACAATGGGAATTTACTGTGTGTACAAACACATAGATATATATGTGTGCAGGGCATGCCAGTGTGTCCCAAGGGTGGGGACATGTGTGTGAGAGCCTCTGTGGGTCAAAGAGCTGCCCTGGTCTGGCCATCAGAGCAGCAAACTCAATCATAAATTCCCCCTCAACCCATGCCAGCTCAAAGAAGCTGCGGTGAAGATGGGGGTGGGGCTGCCACGACACTGCCCCCTCACAAAGTCAAAGACCTACGCTTCCCAGGGAGAGAATGCCTGCAGAATATGTATGTGGCCCATAGGTCTTTGGAGTGAGCCCCTCAAGCTCCGCTCTGCTAAGGAGGTGATGGGAGAGGGGAGGAAGCACGCACTGTATTGAATGGAACAGTTGGCTATCAACACCACCAGGAGAAGCTGTTTGAAATAAAAGACACTAATCTAATTGCATTCTTAAGTGTCTACATGTCTAACTATCTAAATTAAGGGCTTGGTTGGTGCAGGTCTCGCTGGCCCAGGACTGAGTATTGGGAGGCTGTACCCAGCAGCCACAGTTGATCCTGGTGTCTCATTCTGCCCGAGTCTGAGCCTGAAGCTAAGGTGAAGGGGTCCAGGGGGGCAAGTAGATGCCCCATTTGTCCTATTCTGTTGGCTGAGGCTAAGATAACTCTCCCCCAACCATACCATGGAAACTTCCAGTCCAGAAAGTTGCGTCCCTCCCCCGTCGGATGTTTGAGGATTTGAAAGTGAGAGGTGGAGAAGAGGCTCATTTGCATGCTAACCCACTCTCCCCAGCAGAGGAGCGAACAACCTCCCCAAGTCCCTCAAAATAACCTCCCTCTCCCAGGAACCTGAAACCAAAGAAGCCACCACCACAGATGGCCCGCCCTGCTGGAGGCCAGAGAGGCCCACACCAGGGGCTACCCTCCACAGTGTCCTCAGAGATGCACTGGGATTCAGAATCAGTGGCCTAGAACCCTGGACACGTCTTGTCAGCGAGTAGAGGTCTAGCGGGTATACACAGACACTTGACTCAAGGAACTGAGGTGCCTGGGAACCCTTAATAACTGGTGGTGAATTCCCGCCTCCCTTCCCTTGCCCCATCACTGTACCAGTCAAAGTCCACCCCCTTCACTCCCTTGGAGGCCACTGGAGGATCCCTGGTCTCCCCCAGGGCCTATCCTACTTGGGCTGAAAGCAAAGCCTCCGTGAGAGCATATATATGGCCCCTGGACACTGTATGCGCGCGTGCATGTGCCACAGGAGGGAGCAAGCAACTGAGGGTGTCTAAGTCTGAGGCCTGCAAATGCACACCTCCGGCTTTCTGTGGTTCTGACTGCATTTCAAAACCAAAATAGCAAAATAGAAGTGGTTTGGGCTGCTCCTGCGTCACCACAGCTGGGTGGTGGTGCAGACGTAAAGACCCTATCTGGGGCTGTCACTGGAACACGTCAAGCAGTGTTCAGCACCCACCCATCTGGGCCTCCTCTACAGGAAACAGCCCCTATGTGAAAGCCACGTCCACAGCTCTGTGGTGTGAGTTTAAATCTACACCCGTTCAGCCGAGCCAATGGCTCTCACCGAATTGCTAGTAACACCCGTGGCGTTTTTACACATGCCAGGAAACATGGGGGCCAGATGGTCAGCTGGGCCACAAAGCAGAGTTCTCCTCCAGTTCCTTGTCCCCTCTGAGCCAGCTCTTACTCCTAAAATACCCGGTCCCCCATGAAACCTTTCTGGAATTCTCTGGAAAGGAAGTGACAATTTCCTTCATGCCATTTCCCACTCCCTCAACACTCCTCCCCCACAACCACAAACAAAATGGAGACTACCCCAGGAACAGCTGTACCCTCCGGTGAAAAACAGCCTCTCCTCCAGCTAATAGTCATCCAGCAACTAATCTGCATGCTGCACCACATGACCATCAGCATGTATTTAAGAGACAGAGGGCCAGAGTCAGGGATCCCGTCTCCAACCATGGATGGAGCAGAGGTAACCCATCCGTAGGATTTCCGCACAACCTTGAACTCTCCTCCTCGAGCAAATGCCCAGCAAATGGGTCTCACTCACAGTTATTTTGTCAGCTCCTTTTCCTCTATTCCTTTCTTTCCACCGCCCCCTCCATTTGACATGAAATCGGGAAAAGGGAGGGAAAAAACAAATGTTTTGCAAGCTCTGTTGGTTGGGGTTTCTCTGTGCTTATTTATAAGAAACCAAGTTTCCTTCCTTGATCCTCAGTCACTGTCCGATTCCCATGTAGGGCTTGACACAACTCTGGGGGTGAGACATGCCCACAGCTCTTTTCCAGGTGCTCCCAGCCCTTTCTCAGCTCCAGTTTTGTGCCTACCTTCCCAGGCCCTAAGCTGTCCCAGCGGAGATAGCAGGCCACAGACAGAGAGATGTCCTCTCATCTTTCTCCAGGACACTCACCAGCCCACCCACAGCGTGTGATATAGTCTGCCCAGGTTGAAGGAAGAGAGGGAAGCCCTTTCCTGGCTGCATGCCAACAAAATGTGACCCCGGAAAAGTCAGCCATCTCCTGGGCTGTGGTATCCGTCCTCCTTAAAGTGGGTGAGGACTAAGGGTAACTCAGGCTTAGCAAATGCTCATTAGGAAGTCTCAGGTGAATGAAGATGACGGTGGGGAAGCATTTTGAATATTAAAAAAGCACTCATCCAGATGGTAAGTTTCAGGTGACATCAGAGAGCAAGGGGGTTTGGAGACCCCATGAAGCCCCCCAGAAGTACCCGCATTGGCTCCAGAACATAGACAGGATGGGGCTGGAGATTTGTACTTTATTGGCTTGGAAGGGGCTGGCTGCTCGCCTGGAATGGGGGCCTCACAGGGAGGGGCAGGCTGCTGTGGTTGGAGGAATGCTCCCTGTCCCCTGTCCTTACCACCTTCACCCCACCCCAGCCCTTTGGGTTGTGGTTATGTGGCAAGAAGAGTACTACAGAAGCCCAACAGGAGAGGAGGGGTGGTAGAGAGTGACTGACAAAATGAACCTTATTTCCCCAGCTGCCCTCTCAGGGGCCTTGACTGAGCAAACCCAAAGAGCACCCCCTGGAGGTGACTGTGGCCACCACATCCTCCTCTCTAGTGCTCCAGAGGAAGAGAGGAGGCAAAGGGGCACTAGACTTTTTTGTGAAGTGAAGGACAATCTAATGACAAGAAGAAAACACTATAGGAAAGGAGGCAAAGCCAAGTCTGGGGCAGCTACTGAACCTCGGTATGGTAGGCTGCCAGCTAGATCCTAGGGGAGACCCCACAAGTCCCAGCAGAAAGTAAAGGCTTAGGGATTCTGACAAAAAGATCCAGCTTTGCCTTGGAGTTTAGGCAGGTCCCCTTCCTCCTCTGTGAAATGGAGACACCTGCCATAGCTCAAGGGGTGGTCATGAAAGGCCAGTGAGTTAATGTAGGTAAAAACTCTGTTATGTCCCAAACATGTTTTTCCATTTTCTGGTCAGACTGGTATCTTTTTGACCATGGCCACTCATTAAGTAGTCAGCATATCTTTACCTAGATGATCAGGGAGAAAGGCAAGTGGAGACGGTGGGATGAAATGAAAACAGCGGGTAGACATAACCAACAGCCATAAAAAGTATGGCAGAGAGAGGAAACCAGCTTGACTACGGGAGGAAGGGTTGACTATGGGAGTCAGGGAAATGAGTGGAACAAATGCATAGGCCTGAGATCCACCAGGCAGCAGAATTTGAAAATATGGAAAGCAACTGGGAATTACTGTGGATACTTAAGCAAGGGAGGGGCACAAACAAGCAGCTCTTCAGGAAGAGTGGTTTGGTCTGATGTACGAGTGGAGGAGACGGAAGGTGACCAGGTGGGGCATCTGGAATCCAGGAGGTGAATCCCAGAGTCCCTCAGAAGGAGAAAGATGACAGAGTATGGGGTAATAAAGTAGTTGAAGAGACAGCAAGCTGTACAAGCTGTTTTTGCTGTAAGAATGTTAAGAGATATGAGGCGATTGAGCCAGAAAGTAGGGCAAGAAGATGAGCTCAGCTTGGACGTTTTGAAGTTGAGATTATCTCAAAAAGCCCAGGATTAATGGTGGAAAAACAGACCCAGAGAGTTGTTTTATAAACACACACACCCACACACACCAGCAAGAGGGGCCTCAACAGGCCTTCTGTGGTCAAAGGAGCAGGCCTGGCCTGCTGAGGCGGGCAATATGAACACTATTCTGTAGCAGAAAGTTGGACACGCTGAATGAAAGGTGACTTTGAATGGTACGCACATCAGCCCCGCCCCCAGGAAGGCTGGCTCGCTTCCTTGGGAGCCTGGGTAGGGAAGGAGGGAGGGAACAGAAACACTGACCAGGGACTACTAATTAAATCTGTTAGTGGGATTTTTAGAAACTAGGGTAATCTTTTGCGCCGACAGAATATTGTCAGATAACTTTTATTGAAGGGAAGGTGTTCTTTGTGAAGGCCCTTGCTGGCTCATATCCTAGAAACTGAGGCAGAGGCTCCTTGCTCAGATCTGGGACTCCCCCAGTGCAGGAGGGGCCATGCTGGGTTCACTGCTGGGCTCTGGGGCCCATCCAAATTTCCCCTCCACCCCTGGGCACATCTAGGGGAGGGTGCAAAAGGATGAGATGGAAAGATGGCCTATTTCAGAGGGGGGTGACATGGACGGACAGGGAGGGCAGCCTCAGATCTGATGTCACCATAAGCTCCCAGGGGGTCTCCTTCTCCCTCACCCACACTTCTGAAAGTCTCTCCTTGACTCAGAGTCTCAGGATATCAAAATTAAAAGGGATCTGAAAGATCATCATATCCATCCCTCCTATCATCCAACTGCAAACACCAAGTTCTCGAGGGAGAAGTGACTTGCTCAAGGTCACACAGCTACTTCCTGTGACTTCCTTCCTCCCCTCCTCATTGTCTCTCAGCATCCTCAACCAAACCAACCATTTCCTCTGGTGAGAACGAACAGCAGCCAGTGACCCAGGGCTGGCAAATAACAATGAGGCCACACATGTGCTAAACACACTGAGCTTTCACAGCGACTTCCCCACCTCTGTGCCCTGTTCACCCTGTCCTCTAGGCCTGATATGTCCTTCCTCAATTTCTGTGGCTCCAATCCCCACATGGTCTTCACCATCTGAAGCAAATGCCTTACCTGCTTCCTCCCCACCTGGTATGTTCTCTTCTCCTCCCCCTCCTCCTAACACCTTAGCTTGATTTCTTAGACAAAAGCAGGGGTCAAAAACTATGGTCCACATGCCAAACCCAAGGCGCCATCTGTTTTTGTATGGCCCATTAGCTAAGAATGGTTTTTACATTTTTTGAGATTGGGGAGAAAATCAAAAGAATATTAATACTTCATGCCACATGGGAATTATACAAAGTTCAAATCCCAGTGTCCACAAATAAAGTTTTATCGGAACACAGCTAGGCACATTTATTTACCCATTGTCTGTGGCTGCTTTTGCATTAGAAGTTGAATTGTGACAGAGTTCATATGGGCTGCAAAGCCTAAAAATGTTTACTATCTGGTCCTTTGCAGGAAAAGTTTGCTGACTCCTGGACTAAAGGTTTCACTCCCCTTCAGTGTGCACAGATTAATCTTGCAAGTTCATTTCTGAGAAGAATGTCACAGAGCACTCAGAAGTGCCTCAGAAGGAGGCGTGGAACACCAAATACAAACTTGGCAGCTTCTCATCAGAAAGAAAGTACCGGCCCTAGCTCTGCCCATGGTGTGACCTTGAGCAAGTCACTTCTGTTTTTGGGTCTCTTGTTTCCTCAGCTGCACAATTAGGGGATTGGACTGGATGGTCTAAAGTCTTTGCTAGCCCTATGATTTAGAGAGCCCTATCATTTAGAGTCAGCAATCTGTTGCATTTCCAACGCACACTGATTCAAGCAGGCAGAGTCCTGATCATTTTCTCTCACAAGAGCTTACAGAAGGTTCCCCTGCCCAGCTGTGGTTTTCCGCTGCCACTGTGGGCCCCCAGGCTCCATACTCACCTGCCCTGCCCCACCCTTCCTTTCTGCTGACCTGTCTGCCCTTCTCTCAGAATTCCTTTCCCTGCAAAATGAATATGGCCTCCTCTGAGGGAGTGCCCTGCCCAATCTGGTGGGCCAAGAGCCTCCATTTTTTTGTAGGGGTGGAGGCAGGAAAACAAGGGCTCTCAGCTCTCCCCAGCCTCCCAGGGCCTACAGCCTATAGGCAGGAGGTAAGGCCAGCTTTCACCGCACCCCTGCTCTGCCAGAGGAAACAGCCCCTCTCTGCCACTTCCTGTCCCAGGGGTTTCAGCAGTTTCCCCTTCAGGGCCTTCAGGGCCTGCTGGCCCTCCCAGCCCCGCCCCTGCCCTACACAGGTCAGAGAGTACAGGGAGGGGAGGGGCCCTTAGGGGCAGTGGGAAGGATCCTTCACAGGAAGGCTGAGCAGACAGCTGTCTACACTAGAGGACGCCCCAGCAGCTCCTCTGCCAGCCTGCTTGGGCTGGAGAAGCAGGGACCTCTCCTGTTAGTAGGTGAGTAGAGGTTAGTTTATCACCTTATCTACCTGTCACATTAAGGACAGAGTGAGCCTGGCCTTAGAAGATTAGCTGAGAAACTGGACAATAACTGCTGAGGTCAATGTCCATCTGGATTGAGGACCAGCCCTGGGTGGCTTCGAATGGAAGGGCAGATTGAAGCAAGAGTGTGGGGAAAGTGGACAAAAATGGGGGTTAATTTGGAGGAGCAAGTGACACTGAAATCAATGTCACTTCATAAATTTGCACAATTTTGGCCCTAGCACCAATGGACAGGGGCAACAATGGACAACAAAGTATTATATGCGGGTCAAGACTAGCGGCATTTTCTGGGTGATGGAACAGGAAGCTATCACATTCCATAGCCAAGGCTGATTTGGTGTGGTCACTTCCACTTGTAAATATCTCCTAGATGCCCTTGCAAGGTGGGGCTCCTAGCCCCAGGCACAGTGGGGCTGTGTGCCTGTGAGGTGAGCAGGTCTGTCAGGCCTTCCTAAGGTAAAGGAGCAGAGTAGGAGCCCGAGGCCCTGGATCTCTGCCGAGTAGCCAGTCCTCCTGATAACAGATTAGAAATAAATGATGATAGCTCTAAAAGACCAGATGCCTGGCAGGGAGCCTAGTTAGTGGATAGACACCATCACCTTGATCTCCCTGTGCTAATACTGCTCCATGAGGTTCGAGTAATAGTGAGAGAAACTTCCTAGCATTGATGGTTCTGGGTGGGCCAACAAAAAAAATGGATCCTTTTCTCTTGTGCCTTTAGCCAAGACCCCTGGCCAGCCAGGCCTCCTGTCAAAAGAACAGAATCCCACTTTCCCTCACCCTAATCCCTCCATACCCCCTCAGGGCAAATAAAATACAGTGTCCCAATGATAGGGCCTTATCAGCCCTAAGGGGAGTACCTGCTCCACACAAGCCTGTTTCTCCACCCCTGTGAGTTATAGTAAATACTGCTTTCCAGCTGGCATGCATGATGCCAAGGAAGCCTCAGAGACAACATCTGGATGTGCAACTTTGCTCCTGCCAGCCCATCTCAACATCTTCAATGCAAACCAAAGGCCACGGTTTGGTTACAAGCCCAACTCAAAGTTGGTGGCACGTGTTTGGAAAGCATATCTAGAGGAGGAGGAGTGGGTGGAAGCTCATGAGATCAGTGCCAGCTTAGGGCAAGTGCTTTCGGGGTTGGCACACATCTGAGCTAGTGCTGGGCCAGGGATGGCAGGTGTGGTCACTGTGGCCTCAGTCATGGGCCTGTTAGGGGAAGGAGAGAGGGATGTGGGTACTTTTCTAAACGTGAGCAAGATATTCTTCTGCGCCCTGTGATATCACTTCAAGTTGTTCCCTCTGCTTCTGGGGAAGGGGACCAAACAGCAGAGATTACAGGGTGACAGGGTGGAGCACAGGGAAGGCAGTGGGGACTTATATTTACCGAGTATGAGTTGTGGAGCTGGTGTTACGCCAGGCACTTTACTGTGCGGGCTTTCTCCTTCAATTCTTACAACAAAGTACTTGGTCAGTGGCAGAGCTGGGGTTTGAACCCCGGTTTATTTCCAAATATTTGGCTCTTTGAACTTTGTTTTCAATGAAATCTCCTTTGGTAATAATCAGGCCTTAATAGTTCCATTTAAGATACAGAAGTGAGGCTCAGAAAAGATTAGGTAGCATGATCAAGGCCACACAGCTTGTCAAGAATGGAGGCAGAACTCAAACCCAGGGCTGTGTGAACTTGATCTCAAACTTCATGCTTTTCCCATGGCCCCTTGCTGGTAAGCATCTGCTCAGATCCCAAGTTCAAGGCTTTGCTCACAACACCCAACTTTGAGGGCTCAGAATCTCTATGGTGCCCATTCAACAAAAGCTTTCCAGGCTGGTGTCCCATTCCCCTTGGGGCCTCAGTCTCAACCAAAGCTCCATATGATAAGTGAACCCTAACTTCCTGGGCCAAGTCTGTACCAAAATTGTGACAAGCTGATAGATACCCTGTGGCCAGCTGTGGAGGAGGGGTATTGTGGAGCAGGAGGCTTCCAGCTCTGGTATGAAGGAGGCTGATGCTATTCCTGTGCCTGAAGGGCCTACTGTTCCAGAGAGTTCCTGGCTCCAGACCTGGAGTGGCCATGGCATGGTCCCTGCCCCATAAACATACACTTGCTCTCAGCTTACACATATGTAAGTCTAAGTTCTTATCTCGGGGTGTTGGTTCACATGTTTATTCAAATATTTATGGAAACTCAGCCCTGAGCACCTCAAGGGCTTTCTGCTGGGTTCACCATAGTCTTCTCTGTGGTAGGGTCTCTTCATATCTAAGTTCTCAGTAACCTGGCTTAGCCCATCTGTCTGAATAATATTGCTACATTTTTCTCCAAAAAACACTTCTATAGGAAATGTCTCTTCAAAACTGAGGCCCAGAGGTTGTAGGGGAACAGAGAGTGACTGCTAGTGGGCATAGAGTTTCTTTATGGGGTGATGGAAATATTCTAAAATGGATTGTGGTGATGGATATACAACTGTGAATATACTAAAAGCCACTGAATCATGTACTGTAATTGGAT
The DNA here is from genome assembly GCA_007922815.1 of Macrotus californicus. NCBI lineage: Eukaryota > Metazoa > Chordata > Mammalia > Chiroptera > Phyllostomidae > Macrotus > Macrotus californicus. Next base: position 3,989 of record VMDR010005095.1, on the reverse strand, counting down.
GAACTATACGCTATTGAACTGTATCCAATAAAGGTGTAATTTAAAAAATGACAAACCCAAGACTCAGAAAGGGGTAGCAGCTCTCTCAGGACCACACACAAGTTCATGGAGAAGCTCAGGCCAGACTCCAGGTCTTCTGCATTGTGACTCTAGGGCTCTCTCCCCCTATCAGCCTCCCCATAACCCTAAGCAAGGATAACTACCAAGGTTCGGCGATTGTGCAAGGGAAGGCCAGCCCTGTGCCATGAGGGTTGGCAGCTGGACCTAAAGCAACAGGTTAGGCAGTGGAAGGTGCTCTAGGGCAGAGGCTTTAACTAAGGTCTGCCATGAGTATGGCCAAGCTCCTTTCTGAATTGCAGTGTCCCCATGTTTTGTAAAGTAAAGCTGATGAGTTTGGTGATTGTTTGCGAAAGGTCCCGCCAGTTCTGAGATTCTAATTATAAATCTCTGCACGATGGAACAGAATGGCATGTCAGCTACATGGTTCTCGGAGTGCTGCAGAAGGCCTTGGACACAATTAGGTGTTCTAATCAATGCTCTTCACTGCTAGTGATGACCAGGACTTTCCTGTGAGAGTCAAATTCTCTCAGACAAGTCTACTGCTGCTTTTCTCCATGGGGGGTAACTTGGTCCTGATTTCCCCACCAGCAGGGCTAAGTGGGAAAATAACCTATAATAAAGACCCATTGATCACGTCCTTTGGAGACGTTAGGAACTAGGTTCTTGGCCTGGCGCCCAGGCAGCCCCACCTTGTGCTGAGCTCGTCTCTGCAGTGGAGGGAATGATTGCTGATGGCCACTGGTCTAGCCCCCGCTGGACAGGATGTTTCCACATCAAGGCCCACTTCCTGCAGCTACGCCTGGCCTCCGGTTCCCCCCTTCTCCTGCCATCTGGTCGCTTGCCCTCTGCCCCCTCCCCTTGCTGGGTGTTTACAGGCTGCCTTATCAGCCTGGGGAATCTGGGCCTCACCCAGCCAGCTGCCCCGCCCCACCAGCTTGCCCAGGGCCCTACCTGCTGTGGTTTCGTCACTACAGGCACTCATACTCCAGAGAGGCCCCCTCCTGTGCAGGTGAGGGGGTGCGGTATGGATGAAGGCTCACTACCGAAACCCTACCTAATAAATATTACGTAATAAATATCGCAGTGCTTTATCCACTTTGCCCAAGGTGGGACAACATTCTTTGGTATTTCTACATAGTCTTGTCTCTGTCTGCAGGCTATTGGGACAGGAATGAAGTGTTTAGGCTGCTGAGGTGACTCTTTGGCCTGGAGTGCCCCCTGGGCTCTTCTGTTCTCAGCCACTAAGGGATGATGGGGGCAACACTAGGCTGGAAGGCTCTGGGAGGACGGGCAGACTTTTTTTTTTAACAGCAGAGTCCTGTAGCCACTTCAGGCTAAAGGTGGGGTGGAATGAGGGGCTGCAGGCTGAGTGTGCTGGAAGAAGAAAAGCTGGATTATCCATGGGCATGGCCTCAACCAATTCACGCCGAGACTCCAGAACCTCATGGGCCCCATGCTGTTTGCATCCCAGCCTGGGATCTGCTCATCCACCCAAAGACTGAGGCCAGAGCTAACCACTGAGCAAGTCCGACAACTTTCTGCCAGAATACAAAGCTTAGATTTGAACCAAGAAGGGGCAGAGGGATGGGGACAGTAGACAAATGAATATGCTGCAGGTGGTGGATTTCCCTTCCAGCATTTGAGCTTAGATCTTGAAATTTCAAGTTCTGACCTGTCCATAGGCAGATCCCACAGGGACAGGGACTGGGTCTGCTTGCTGAAGCTGACAAAGCCCCAGAGCGGAAATCAAAGCCACTGTCCAAACGTCATCTTCCAGGAGCTTCCATTTTGTTCACTGATGAAATCAATTCAATGTATTTAGGCAGTAGATTGCAACATTCACACTTAAGATAAACTGCCCTACTCCAGAGAACTTTTATGAGGCTGTCTTTCTGGGTATAGAGCATACAATTCACTAGTTTGGGGCACTTGGATGGGAAAGTTTGGAAAATCGGCTCAGACAATTTTGCCATTAATGGGCTATGTAACCATAGGCATGCCATGTCGCATGGCTCTCACAGCCTTTTGCCTCCCCTCCCCACTGTCCACTACAGATCTCATGCTATCCAGAGCTCCTCTCAAGCTTCTTGACCGTAGTAGCAGTCAGGGACTCCCCAGCACACACCGCCATCCCATCTCCCCATGAATGACTTTCCCACCATTCAGATATGTAAACCATTTAATGTTCATGTGTTAATGGGTGATATTGGGTTAATGTGTCACCTCTGTCCTTAATACAATTTCCTTCTAAAAGGTCATCTAGAGTTGCCTTGTTTTAGCCTAAGGAGTGGCCCCGGGGCAATAGTACAGCAGAACTATGTGTAGGTCAAGGGTGTTTCTCAATGGCTCTGCCTCCCATTATACCATTAGCCAAGGAGCAAGCTGCCCTTCACCATCTACTCCCCAGGCCTGTGGTCTGTGTTAGGAAGCTGTACAGAGTGGATGTCAAAGCCTTTGAAAAAGCTAACAACTAGGCTTGGGGCATCAGAAAGCCCACCTGACTGGGTGTGAGGAAGATGAAGTTTTACGGTCATGGCCCTGCCTCTCCCTAGATCCTCCCTCAGCCTCTGAGCTGGCGCCAACTCCTACTCCAGGGCATACACTTAGAGCTATGGCTGCGGCCACACCAGCCGTACTAGGCAAAGCTCTAGAGTCCAAACTCATCTGCTTAGCTTCCAAAGGTCCTTTACAGTCTGACTCCACCCTACCTACTCAGCCTTGTTTCCCATGATTTCCCAACTCAAGCCTGGGCTTCAAGCCCAGTGGTCTCCTCATGGTCCCCTGAGGGAACATTCCAGGCTCATTCACAGAGTTTCTCAGGCCTGCCATGTCCTTGCTTCTCTGTCTCAGTTAATCAAATAGTGCCCCATCCAATAAGGTACCAACCATGTTCCCTAAACCCACGGAGCTGGTTACACCCTGATAACTACAGTCCATACCCATGGAGCCCCCTTCTTGAACTCCCATAGCTCTTAAATTCCACCACAACATCTTTTAATCCCACAGGTCTTGAATTGCTCTTTAATTACTTCATGTGTATGTCTTCTTTCCCCAACCGGCAGTAAAATCTGTGGGATTAAAGCCTATCTCATCTTCTCCTGACTCTCTAACTCAAGTCTGGAGAATTAGGTCCATGTAAATTCTCAGCTTGAGTAAGATCTCTAGAAAAGAGACTCCAGGTCCTGATAGATACAGTCAAGTGATAGGGATAGAATTAGGGGGCAAAGGTTTCCAGGCTCATACATTACTTGTCCCTTTTTGCTCCAAGCCTCTGATAGGGGAAACATATACCAGCTAGAGTCATTTATTCCAAGCAGCATCAGGAAGGGAGTTGATGATCAATTGGGTCATCATTAGAGCATTATCTCTATATACAAAATCAGTGTTTTGACCCCAGGGATATTGGGTACCAGTCTGATCACTGAACCCTTGGGATAGACTTCATAGTACTGGATCAGTTTTAAGTGCTAAAATGATTCAAGAGAATGGAGTGTGAGGACAACTATATGAGGACAAACTTTTTTTTCAAGAATCCTTTTATTGTCTAGACAGATAAGGTTGATTTATTTGCTCTGCAGAGAAACCAGAGTATATAGGCAGATAAAGTTGAAAAGGGATATGACTGACATCTATAAAATGATATATAGAGCAGATAATCATGGACCCATTCACCAAAAATGGGTTGTCCTTATACACTATTGGTGGGATTGTAAAGTACTGCATCCATTATGGAAAACAGCATGAAGATTCCTCAAAAAACTAAAAATAGAGCTGCCATATGATCCAGCAATTCCACTACTGGGTATTTATAAAAAGAAAACAAAGACACTAATTCAGTATATATGCACCCCTATGTTCATTGCAGCATTGCTAGTAATAACCAAGGTATGGAAGCAACCTAGATGTCCATCAACAGGTGAAAGGATGGA
>VMDR010005094.1:0-54324 GCA_007922815.1 Macrotus californicus | reverse complement strand
AGGTGAAGCCAAATTGATTTTTGTACCACCTCTCACTTGTTTCAATCTTAGTGGAATTAACTCTATTAGGTTCTGAGAATGTTTATGGGTATTATAAAACATTTACATCTTGATGTATTGAGGTACTTGAGTGGTTTTTAGCCATTATTAAGGGAATTATATTAGGATTAGTCTTGTTATCAATCTCTGTATCTGGCACCTAGCTAAGAAATGGCTGTTTTATCCTCATTAAAGCCATAAATAGAACTTCATTAACTAGCACACGTCAAGTGCCAAGGCTGGTGGCAAAAACTCATTCCACTTTGTTGAAGACCATGGGCTTCTGAGCATCGGAAGTCAAATAAATAAGCCTTTGACATTTTGTAGAGAGCTCTCTCCATGGGAAAGCAATCCTGCCCCATTGGAGTCTGAAAATACTGCAGGACAAGAAGATTCCATGGAAGTTTTAGACAACGGGACTAAAAGATTCAATCCCTTTGATGTGCTTGTGAAATTCTCAGTAAGTCATGAACCTGCCTCCATGCTGGCCTTGAAGAAAGAATGCTGAGAGAGGCGGTATCACAGAGAAGCAATACACAAACAAAATATTGACCATTAACCAGGCTATACTTCTGATCTTGAGTGAGGCTCCGGATGTCAGGGTTCAGTTTTATTTATCTGCATTTTCTATTCCCATCAAGATTAGTTCTAACCGGCTTAGATGAAACCTGGCTGAAAGATTATAAACAAAAGATAATGATAAATGGTAATGTTCCCACTTGGCTGGGATCTGGGGAGAGTGGAAGCAAGATTCATAATAGCTTGGTCTAGGTGAGGCTATTTTTTTTTTTTAATGATCTGGAAGAGAAAGTAAATTGCATGCTAATGAAATTTGCAGACAGCATTAAATTGGAAGGTGTTGCAAACAGGAGTGTGTTCTACAAATCTACCCTAAACAGGCTAGAAATATGAGGAGGGGAAAAAAAGATTAAAATAGGATTAAACTTGGAAAAGACAGGCTAATTCCTTTTTAGGGAGTGATAGAGGGGAATAAAATGAATTCTGAAATAGAGCTGGTGGGAAAACTCAGAATAAATATATTGGCCAGAGAGGTAAGGTTTCAGTGTGGTGATGTGGCAGATACCTCCCTGTCCCCTGGCCTGAATGAGACCAGCCACAGTCTCCCAGCTGCAGAGACAGCAACCTACCTCCAGCCTCATTTCTCACAACTCCTGGGGCTGCCTCTCAGCTCTCTCTCTTCTTTTTCTGTTCTTTTGTATCCATCAGCTCATGTACCTCTAGTCTGTAGTATTTATTTCTGGTACTTTCAGTAGGAGAAAGATGGAGACAGATTGGGGAAAGGTTGGAGATGGAGAGGGAAACAGATTAAGGGAAGGGAAGGTTTGATGTATGAGGCGAGATTAAAAGCGTTGAATTTGCATAGTTATGTCCCAGCAGCATCTAAAGGAGCACACAGATGCACAGGCACCTAGGTGATGTAAACAGGAAGGTGGTTGTGACGCTATTTGGCCCCATGAGAAGGGGTATCTGCAGAAGTAATTAAAATAGGGGAATTATATAATCAAAATTCATGGCAAGAGAAAATTAGGGTTGAAACACAGTGGTCTGTGTGTCCACCCCAGTCAACAGCTAACCCAGGCACACAGAAGGGCTTTGACCACACTGAATGTGTAGTGGCTCATGAGCAGGAAACCCTACGAATAAGCCCACATGCCTAAACCTTTATGTGTAAAGTAAGTGGATATTTCTTTTTGCCTTGATTTTTGTTGACAAATACGTCTGCTGAGGAGGGCTCTCAACCTAACATCTATAAGCAGATCTGCATATTGATAACCCATTGACATACCATAAGACAAGAAGGCATTGGGCTACCATCTATTGAGCATACGGAGGGAGATGTAATGAGATATAAAGTGCATTCGTTTGAGCAGCTAACCTTCAGAGGTGCTGACTCTGTGCCCGAAGCTGGGGCAGGCATGTTACACATATTATCCAATTGAATTGTTGCCATAACTTTATGAAATGGGCACTGTTATGATCCCGTTTTACAGACGAGGAAAGTGAATCTCAGAGAGGTTATTATAATGGCCAGTGTCACTCAGCATGGGAGCGGTAGAGCTAGGACATTGTAAAATGACTCCAGAGCCCATGCTTTTTAATAATATGTTATGTTGGCCCTAGTCAGGTAACTCAGTCGGTTACAGTGTGGTCCTGATACACCAAGATTGCAGGTTCAATCCCTGGTCAGGGCGCATACAAGAATCAACCAATGAATGCATCAATAAGTGGAACAACAAATCTCTCTTTCTCTCTCTGTCTTGTCCCCTCCTCCTTCCTTTCTCTCGCTTAAAAAATCAATATAAATAAATAAATAAATAAATAAAATGTCATGTTGGTAAACAGGTGATTGATTGAGAGAATCACCATGAATGTGTTGGAGAGAAACAGCTTCACTAACGGCGTGGGCCTTGAAGGGCTTTGCTTAAGAACTTGTAGCATAGAAGAGAGGGTGGCATTCTCAGTTAAAGAAGTAGGCAGGGAGAGGGGCCCCCTTGCACTATTTAATATGGCAGCATCGAGTAAGGAATAGCAGCTGTGGTGTTAATAGTAATAACAATATTACAAACAGAAGCAGTTGAATTCCTTGAGTGTTCACTGAGCACCAATAAAAGTGTCGATGCTTTATATGTATTTCTCACGGAGTCCTCACAGAAAGCATTGGAGGAGTGTGAAAATGAGAGTGATTAAATAACTTGCCCAAGATCTCACTGCTGCTCTATGAGCTGATCCGGGTTTGAACTCAGGCATTTTGACAGCCCTCCTTCCTGTCTTGAATGGAGAGACAGTGGGAGGAAATTAGGCCATCGGGGCATACAGGGACAGAAATGGTTAAGCATTTATTATCAGGCAAAACAAACACATGCTGTTTATGCAGTGGTACAATGTTACCTGCTTCTGGGTAGAGAAGGAATATTATCCACATAGGCCAAGAAGTAAAAGTTCTGAATTTAAGGTATCACTTCTAAGTTTTAATTTTAGAAGAAGCTATCTTCATCTAAATTCACAAGTATTGACTAGTTCTTGGGAAAAGTCCCAGACTGTGCATAGAGCAGCATGTCTGATCCCAGAGACAGATGGACATAGTATAATCTAAAATTGAAAAACCTAGGGGAAATTTTAACAAGGTAATTTCTGTCTCCTTTTCTGAACAGTGAATTTGACATCCGGCTGTGACTTCAGGGCCTTCTCCATTCCTTTCACTCTGTGCCTTCTCTTAAGGGACATTTAAGCATTCTCTCAGATTCTTACAAACTGAAAAGTCTTCCGAACCACAGAGAGTGGGCTTTGCATAATAACAAGACCTACTCATTTATTGAGCATGCTCTATGTTCCCAGTACTTCATCAGCATCTTGCGTGCATTGTCTATTTTATCCCATTTTTGTACGACCTTCGTGTTAGGTAGGTACAAGTGCCTTCCATTCACAGTTTAAAGAACGCACACTGCAAGAGACTGAGAAGTCTGTGCACATTGTCACATTGCTGCAGTGACTAAACCAGGATTTGATCCAACACTAGCTAACACTAAAATCCTCACTCCTAACGACTCTTTTACGTTGCAGAGAACATGTTCGGTTTTCTGTTGATTCTGGTTTATCCCATTCTTCTCAAGCAGGCTTCTGCAATTGAAGTGAAAACATCAACAATCAGAGGTCCGTTTTTGGGGTTTGTTTGCACTGTCTGAACTTCAAATAGCACACATAGGTATCACCCAGCATCAAGAGCAGGAAGAAAATGAACAATCCTCCAAAAGTTGGTTAATTTTAATACCAGAAAGGATGACTAACTGTGTAAGCATTATGCCACTTATTCCAAGTGTCTCTACATGTCATTAGTCTAGGAGTGACAGAGATTCACAGTGACACACTGCAGAATGATCTGCAATGAACTCACATGTGTGCACACATACATACTCTCTCTTTCTTTCTCCACCCAAAATCCTCTAACTAGAAATTTCATACTTCTGGTAAGTCCACTGTGGTTTGACAGTGAGTGGCAGAGTTATGGCCAAATTACCTACAATGGCATTTTAAATTTATTGTCTACTCCTGGTTTGTCTGATGTGAAACCTGCTTTGCTCCTGAAGCTACTCTTATTTGGAGGGATAGAGAAAGCAAAGGTTTTCCAAATACATGACTACAATGCAGAAAGCCAATTCTTTGTATTGGTCCTAGTAGGGCATGGGTGCTACTGGAAATGGGTGGAGGGAGAGACCTTTATGTGTGCTTGTTTGTAATGTTACTCTCTGAAGAACATTGGCCATTAATTAGACTCACATAACATCTAGGCCATTGGTGTTCAAATGGTGGTTGGTAATCATTTTACCTCATTATTCATATTATCTACTTAGCAGCGAGAAAACATAATTCCTCTCGCAATTTTATTTCTTTTCATTCTTTGGCTTCGCTAATGGCACTGAAAATAATTAGTTCACCCAATCTCTCTCTCTCTCTTTTTCCTAAAAAGAGGTTTTTATTGCCTTTGCTCAGCAGTTGGTGTTTCACATTATCTCTTGGTCCCCGGGCTCCTGAGTGGGGCTGATCCCAGGGAGCGCCTCCTGGCCAAGGTTTCTGTGCAGTGCTTATTGAGGGAGAGGGGACAAGAGTGGAAGGGGGATTGGCCTTTCCTCAGGCACTCAGAACTCCATTGTGATGTCTAGGCCTCAGCTTCCTCCCTGGGCCCCTGGGAGGGTCCTAGAGAAATGTAGTCCCTCACGATGCCTAAAATATCTGGGGACTGTGGCATGGCCCTCTCCCAAAGGGCTTCCTTCCCAGGATCCCCCTCCACCATCCCCACCCCCAAAAATTATTTTTATTTTTATAAAACTGCCTGGAACTTCTGTGGGCACAGAAGCCACAAACTTATCATCAGAGAAAAGGGAAGAGGGACAGAAGCAACTGGAAGCCATTTGATCCAGTTTTCCTCCCTGCACAGATCTCTTCTTCCCCTACAGCTCGACCCAAAGCCTGTTGGGAAATTTGTTACCTGGTTGTGCCCTGGCAGGGACCCCTGCACCACACACATCTGGATCTGGCTTTCACAGACCCTCACTTGAAAGACATGAGCACATAGAAAAACAAGATGAAAACACAGAAAAACCCAAAATCCCAGATGAAGTGATGATGTGAGCCTCAGTAGCCTGCCTCCTCTTGGTAATTTTGGGGGTACTCCAGGGCCCTCCCTGGGCTTGGGTAGTCATTGGCTGGCCCTGGAGCCCTTTTGGCCCCTGGGCCTTGTGGGCAGTACTTGGTGTACTATATGTGTCAGTTCAGGCCAAAGACCTGGTCATCCTGGTTGGTGCCCTGCATGTAGCTCATCTGCGGAGAGATGGAGTTGTCACACTTGTCGGCCTCCAGCTTGGTGTCATAGGTGTGCCACTGGGTCCTTGGAGCAGTTGTGCCCACCTGGCTGGCACATTTGTTGGTGCCCATTTTCAGGCCAATGGTTGAGTGGTTCATGAGTGGCAGGATATGGTTCTTGGGGTCATACAGATGCCTGCTCATGCCATATGCCATGATGCCTGACTGGCTGGCACACTTCCTGGAGCCCATCTGGAGCCCAGGGATGCACTGGCCCACTTTCCTCACAGTGTCATGGAAGTTGTGCTCCTGCTTCTCTGAGTGCTTGAAGCCCATGTCCATGCCATGCTGCAACCCCTGTGTCTTGGCCCTCCCTGCCAGAGCCAGAAGAGACACCTGCACCCACACCATGTTTCCACTCTCAGGTCTATGGAATTCACACCATAGCTCCACTGTGGCCTTGATGAAGTTGGAAAGATTTTCTAGCTGGTGCCAGTTTTTCATAGAGCTGTTGATCTTGGGGACTGAGCCTGGCTGCAGCTTGTTCATGAGTGTACACAGGATAACTCTATCCTTCAGACCCTCCTAGAAGTCGGGACCAATAGGCCTATGAGTCACTCGACCCAGCTGTGGGGTCTTGCCTCCATCTGAGGTCATATTTGGACAGGACCTAGTTCTTGACCTTGGCCAAAAGCCCACATGAGGGCCCTTTGTTGAACTGTGTGGAGCTCATGCCAGCAGGTGCGACAGCAGGACAGATCCACCCAAACTCTTGGCCTCTGCCGTCAGGACAGCTCTGGGTATGGGTCAGAAATCAACTTTCAACAAGTTCTCACCTGTCCCTAAAGTAAACACCACTGATGTTTGCTGGTCAGCTGCCAGTGTTTGGAAGTCACCGGGCCAATAAGGCCCTCACATGTACTGTCCTGCCTAGATGAAACGTGGCATTGAAGATACTGACTTGAGGAACTACAAGCGAGTGTGCTACAGAGTTAAGGGAAATGTTTCCATTTACTTAATGCCATGCCCCTCTGTGTGCCTGAGGGAGAAACCACCATAACAATGCTTTACAGCTTTTAATATGATGTTCGTGTTTTCCTTGAGTCAGGACAAGTCTAGCGTGATTCCAAAAGGTGGGGAGGTCATCTCATAAACTCAGCCACTGTTCAATCATGGAGAAGAACGCCCCTGACCTTGGGGGGTCTGGTGAGAATGGAAATTATGTCCCCTGATCAGTCACTGGTATCCAGTGATGTCGTATTGATGCTGAGTTGTTGTAGAGGCACCAGAGCCCTTTCACAGTACATATGTGTGCATGGTGAGCACATGGTTCTTCTTACTAAAGGCTTATTAACTGCTGTGCATGGGATGGGGGAAAAATGCACTTCCAAATGGCTAGCATGTTTGTTGTTCCCTTGGCTGACACACAAAACCCTAGGGCAGAGGGGAAATTTATGGAAACATGAGTGTAAAAAAAAACATTCAGAATTAGGTAGGCTCACAATGAGAAAGGCAAGAAAACCTAGGAAATTTTGATTTTACCATTGTAGTTTCATTTCAGTGCAACTATAGGGAATCAAGGAAAAGGGAAACTAGAAATAATGGCCAAAAATATTGAGGAATCTGTCACAATGATTTGGAAGTGGGGAATTCAAACTTGGAATTCCAGATATGAAATATACTAAGCAGAAAGTAAATTCTGCAGAAGCCACCATGACAAAAGCATTATATTAGAAATAGGGAAAGAACCACAGAATGGAAGGTTTAAGGCTATTTCTGGAAGTATGAATTTGAGGTGCATGCGAGTTGAGTAAAAGGGATAGGGACCACTCATTTTGGTGGAGATAAGTACAGCCTTCACACTGACGGCATATTTCCCAATCCACAGGAGCCAAGAGCCCTGAAATCCCACATTGTAATATGTGAATAAAGGTTTTCATCCTCCAGACACCTCTTGGGAATTGTTGAGAGCTGACTCTATGCACAATGAAAGATGTGTCATTGTTCTTTGCCTCACACATTCTAAAATGCATAATAGTTTCTACGTTTCCTTCTAGTGAGAGGTTTATGTTTAGGGATGTAAATGACCGTCACCTTGGCAGGTATCTTCTCCCTGCTTGTCCTGTCTCCAGCACTAGCTCATCAATCTTTGTATTTCTGCAGTCTCCATGGTCAGGAAAGAACAGAGTCTCTTAGCAATGTCAGAGGAGACTTGGATTCTAGGCAGATTCTACTCCTTCACTCTCCTCTTGGTGAAAGCTCTAGTTGCATTGGAGGCATTGGGTTTTACCAAGCACCACCTTATTTACATTGATGGCCCATTAAACAACATGTAACCTAAGTAGCAATGCAACGATAAATCACCAGTCACATAATTAAATAAATTGAGGCTTCTTGTCTGAAAGTGGGATAACACACAGTTAGCCAAGCATTATTTATTTCAAACCAAACTAATATTGTGAGAGTAAACATTAAGGCAGGTGGATGTACGGCATCAAAATATCATTTATACACTGTCTTGGACCTGATAATAAATGTTCACATATGGCCTTCTCTCCAGGGAAATGGCTGAAATATGTTACAAAGCAACACTCTGAATAATTCAAGAGAGCCTGCATCTAGGCAGGAGGACTTGGCTGACATCACAGTTACGGTGTCCATCTTCAACTTCCACCACTCTCTTCCTCTCTTCTCTGTTGGACTCTGAGGGCCAAGTCTCCTTGTATCTTAAAGTGTATCATTAAATACATGTCCCCAGTGTCAATAGCTTGGGAAAGTTCAGAAGTCTTGACTTAGATGTGTGAGAACTTTTGAAAGGACTGACCTTGGTGTGAATCCTGGTTGCCTCCATTTCTCCTTAATAAATAGAAGATGCCACCACTTGTCTTTCACAGTTGTAGTAGGGATTCGACCTCATGTATTGACTACATTTAGAATATGGTGTTCTCAGAGCTGACATTCTAACTATGAATAAAGTAAACGTATGTTTTTGAGTTCTGGGAGATAGCCATCAAATCCTTAGGAAGCCCTGCATGGACTCTGAAAGGATTTCTTTGGTGTTAGGTAATTTCCATTAGAGTTTCTCTCATTTGCCCACTGGGTTAGAGAATAATCTGTCATCATCTGAGGCTACTCCGAAGGAGGAAAGGCAACTCCCCAGATACTGCATAGGCTCACCTGAGTAGCAGAGTCTTCACTTGGGGGCGTATGCCCTGGTGGCAGGTATCTCCTAATGCATCCCATCCAATAGGCTTTGATAAACGAAGACTGGACTTGGAAGGACTCGGTTGCCCTAAATGATATTGTTTATTTCCTGATTCCTTCTCTATCTCCCTGGACTAGTATTCCAAGCCTGTGAGAGCAAGGACTGTATCTTTTCCACTCATGGCAATATTTGTTCTGCGCCTAGGATGGTGTCTGGCACAGACTTGACTGGCAAGATGTATGTGAATGAATGATTCAATAATGAAATATTGGCAACTTAAGTCAAATGATCTCAAACTCAGATGTCTACAGAAATCAGAAAATTTTGAGTTGGGCTGAGTATAAAATGACAAAGCTTTAGCCTCTAAGAGTGAACTCAGTGAATTTACCATTCTTCAGTGGAAATGGAGGGCTGAGAGGATAAAGTGACTACTCCAGATTTAAAAAGGCCAAGGAGTGCTACCCAGACAGTCATGGTGTTGCTCCCCTTCTCTTTCTTGTCCATCTGTTCAGCCTTGAAATTATGCTCATTGTATTTTCAGTAGAAATCAAACATGTCAACAGTCATATATTATAATTGGTATGTGCCAACATGGTGCTTGTTAAATTAGCCAATGGATATATTTTGAGTGCCTACTGTGTGTCAGACATGGAGCTAGGTGTATGGCTACAATACCAGATACTGCAGCATTCACAGTGGGTCTCATCCAGCATCGTTTGCACCGTTGCTAGCACAGCACAATACCTGGCACACAGTTGGCCTTTAATAAACATTTGCTTAATGACTAAATGTTTGATAGGAAGAAGGAAACAAAAGGCTTGCTGATTGCTAATTCACAGTATATATGTATATGCACATATCTGCACAGGCACATCTCTTATAAAATGTATGTTAAAATTTTCTTTACTTCTCATCATGTAAATATCTAAGCTTAAGAATATTTACTTAAATGTAAAAAAGAAACTCTAAAATTATCAAGTTATTGTTTCTGAGCTACAAACATCTTTAGGAAATCTGGTAGAATTTAGTATCTTAATATGAACTTTCCAATGTAGGTTACATGTGTTGGGGGGTAGGATCAAGGGTGGGAAGTGGGGATAGCTGGGATGGGCGGGACTGGTGAGGGGGAAATAGAGACAACTGTACTTGAACGACAATTAAAAACAGTTAAAAAAATTAAGCTTCAACTTCTGGCTAAAAAAGGGGCATGCTAAGTGTTAGTGCATTTTGCACACTCTTAACTTTTCTGTCTGTGCAAGCATCTCTAAGGCATTTGAGACAACACTAAAGTGACTCATATTCCACTTTGTGACTTGATGTAATTCTTAACTGTGTGGGGACCCAGGTCCGATGCGAATGCTCTGATTTAGTGTACAAATGAGAAAATTATACTCCTTAAAATATCTCCAAGTTGTTAAAATTTATAGAGAAAATGTTAGTGGTCAACAATGCTTATTAGAATGATATAAAAATGTATTTGTAGCAGTATTTCTCAAGCTGCACTGTGCTAGGAGATCATGTCTACATGCAGATTCTGGTTTGGCATATCTAGGTTGGATCCTGAGATTCTGAATTTCTACTGAACTCCCAGTGATTGGATGTTGCCAACACATAGACATGCTGAATAGCAAGGGTTTTGAGCATATAACAAACTTACTACTATCCATGCATTATTCCAATCCCACTCATATGAAAATCCTTTAGTAGGAACTGTTATAGTTTTTTATTATTTCTATTTTGTAGGCTAAAAAAAAAAAAAACCAGTGCAGTAAGAGAACTGATTTGAAGTTGCACTCCTAGGAAAAAGAAAAGCTGGGATTTGAACCGAGTAAGCGCTCTGTCTACTGCCTGTTCTCACCACTTCAATAGCTGAAGCAAAGTCTTAGGTCCGTAATCAGATCCTGGCAGAAATTCTCTATATTGCCGGTGTGCTGGGGTAAATTTTAGAACATACTTTTGGTAGTCTCTCTTGAAATGGCTGGGTTGTAGTCCTGGAGCTTTAAGGTCTATTGGAACCATCAGAAATTCTTGGACATTTGTTTTCAAGTCAATTGTTCTCATTAGCACTCTGTCACCCCCAGGAGGGTACAGAAGCAATGTCTTTAGCTTCCTGCAGCATGAGAAAGGTAACTAGTCATTACGTGTGGATCCAGACTTTGAACAGAAGGAGCTTTTATTCTTTTTCCCAACTATGCCCTTTATTTGTACACAAGTTATTTTTAGAATAATAAAGGAATATACTGATCTGCTTGGTAATGAGAATGATCTTTCCTTCAGATTACACTGTTGAGCAATTTCTGAACAATAGAATTTTTCTTTGCAGATATCACAGAGATATCATTTCATTGATTGGTTGGAAAGGATAGATAGAGATTGATGGAGTAACTAGGTCTTCTACCTCTGATTGGTGCTGCGAAGAATAAAATTCCACCAGTACCTTTTGTATAATCAATAGGAAGTGAGGAAGTCACTCATTTTAACTTGGATGCTAGCTGGCACCATCCTAATCAGCAGAAAGGAAGAAAGACATTCATGAGCCTGCTAATGCCTATGTTACAGAACTATAGCTGTTTATTGGCAATTGCTAAAATGCTACTCTTTTATGCCATTTTAACTGAGCATCTTCTAGCATGTCCAGCATTGTCCAGCATCTGTCTCATCCACATGCTAATTTTGAGTCAAAACATAGATTGCTCTAGTACAAGAACATGCAATGCATAAAAATTATAAATGGAAAGGTAGGGATAGTTGCATCCTGAGGAAAAAATGCCTTCCCAGGCAATATAAAGGAACAAAATAATGCACATGTCTTCTGAATGTAGTAAGGATTTGAGGCCATTGGTAAAGAGAGAAAATTGAATGAGTAATATGAAGAATCAGTCCACAATAAAAGAATAATGATTTTATGAAGCTGTGTAGAAAGGGAAGAGAGAACAGGGAGATCTGAATACTTTTGATAGTTGAGAACAAAATGGAAATTTAACAACTTAAAGAGGGGAATGGACAGAAGAGGGAACAATATCATAAGAGATAACTAATGCTTTTAAGCAAAATTAGGGGAAGAGGTTTAGAAATGTGAATAATTGTGACCACAGCATTTTTCATGGGGGGAAATGTCGCTTGGATTCTTGCATTTAGAAACTACCTTTTTACAAATCCTGCCACCTTACTTGAAAGTAATTATTAGTCACATATGTAATAAGTACCAGCATGGATTGTAATGATAAGCAGCAGTAATTTAAATATGAGTAATATGAGGAATGAAAAAAGAAAAGGAAAGGACCACATAGCAGTTTCCTTATTGTGGCTAAAGTGAATTTAACACATATGGACAAAAAAGAGTTTACTACCTACTAGGTGTTCAGTTAGTATTGAAAGTGTTTATGGTGATGAGAGGGTAGTTTTTGTTATTGTATAAAATGTGTTATTGTATAACCTTGGCTGGTGTGGCTCAGTGGATTAAGCACCGGCCTGTGAACCAAAGAATCATGGGTTTGATTCCCAGTCAGGGCACATGCCTGGGTTGCGGGCCACGTCCCTGTTAAGGGGCGCATGAGAGGCAACCACATATTGATGTTTCTCTCCCTCTCTTCCTCCCTCCCTCCCCCTCTCTAAAAATAAGTAAACAAAATCTTTAAAAAATAAAATGTGCTACTATAAGTAAAGAACGTTATACTTTCCACTCTAGAATACATGGGAAAGTATTCTTCTAGATGAGGGTCAATTTGCTTGCCAGGATAAGATCACACAGGAAGCAGATGAAACTGCAGGGATGTGATTTTTTTTTAATCTCCTTCCTCCCTCCCTCACTTTCTTTTTTCCTTTTGTAGGATTGCCTAAAAACTATGGACTTAATGTCGTGTATACTTGTGTGTTCAATTCAGATATATACAGTACAAGATAAAAATGTCTTTTTCTTTACGACCATCATTAGTGAGTCCTGGTGTACCTATGGGCTTTGGCATTAAACTAACTAAGGTGCAGCTAATAAAGAAATGGTATTTGTTTCTGACAAAGTCTCAGATGGAATAGTGAAGTGGACATACATCCAATGGGTTTCTCATTGGAGGAAATACTTCCACTGTTTTTGCTTTTTGTTGTTGTTGTTGTTGTTGGCATGTTTTTAAGGAAAATCTAATTGCATGTGAATTTTTCTTTGGTGCAAGGTAGCTCTGAGAACTTCCCAGAAATGAAAATTGCTAAATAATTCAATGTCAAACGGAGACCTTCAAACATTAAAACCAGACTATTAATAGCCATGTTTCGAGAGTTTTGGTCAAGATAGTGTCATAGGTAAATGCAATACTTGACTCCTCTCACAACCACATCAGAATTACAAATAAACCACAGAACAATTATTATTTAAAACCACCTGAAATCTAGCTGAATTGAAGTCTTACATCTAAGGATACAAAGAAAAAGCCACATTGAGATTGGTAGGAGAGGTAGAGACTTGGAACAGGTTGGTCCCCTACCCATGTATAGTGGATAAAAATCAGTAGGGATATATCAGCTGCAGACATCTGTCCTGAGGAGTGAGAGGTTCCAGTCCATACAAGATGCCCCTAGCCCAGGGTTCCAGAGCCAGGAAGAAAAGTCCCCATAACTTCTGCTACAAAAACCAAGGGGTGGGGGCAGGATTGTGGCTAAGTGAGATAGCAGGCTGCTGAAGTCTCAGGCTTTCCTCTTAAAGGGCTCATGAATGGACTTAGAATCATGGGCTCTATGATCCAGCACTGGGGCAGCACCTCAAAAGGTATCAGGGACATATGGGGATGGACAGAATTGTCTGGCACCAGGCAAGAGCTGAAGGGGCAGCTTTCTCCCAGACAGAAGTCCTGGTAGAGGCCATTGTCCATTTTCTGAACCACCCTCATAAAGAGCCTGGAGGAGGGAACCATATATGTCTTCATCAACCTGGCTAACATTGTTCTCCCTGCCCTGGTGATTCCCTGAGACCTTACTCCACCCAAAATGTGGGCCCACCCAAACTCTTTCTAATGGTTTTTGCATACAGAATGCATATCTTGGCTCATCTTGCAGCCTTTCCTAAAATCTCTCAAATAAGCAGCAACTGGCCTCAGCTTGCCCTATACCTCTTGCTAAGTTGCCCCAGGTCAGCATTAGCAGCAGCCAGCCTCCATTCACAGCTTGGGCTTTCCAGGGTGCCTCCAAGCCCAGCACAAGTAGCAGCCATCTGTAGATTGCTCTGTTGCTCATGCTGGATGGCCTAGGGCAGGGCACAGATAGCAGTTGACCTTGGCCTGTACTTTCCATAGGCTCCAGAGTCAGAGCCCCTGGTGGACAACTTCAGATCATGTCAAAACACCATGCAACCAAGCACTTGCACAATGACATACTCAAGATGCAGACTCAGGGGGCCCAGAACCCTACTGAAGTAAGTCCTATTCTGTGTATTCAGCTTCTGCACTACTGATCCTCCATGGTGGTCACAGCCAATGGGCTCACAGCCAGTAAGGTGCTGACAGCAATCAAAACTCAATTATAACAGCCCACATAGGGGGCACACCTGGAGTGCCCAGCTTAGATGAATAAGGAGGCTGTGCCACTGGACCCCACATGACACCTACTATGTAAGACCACTCTACCAAGGAGACATAGTAGCTCTACCTAATACATAGAAACAAATACAGATAGGCAGCCACAATGAGGAAGAAAAGAAATGTTTCCCAAATGGAAGAACAGAACAAAAACTCCAGAAAAAAGAACTAAACAAAATGGAGACAAGAACTCTACCGATGCGGAGTTCAAAACCGTGATTATAAAAAATGCTCAGTGAACTCAGGGGAAAAGTAGATGAAAGTGAGATCCTCAACAAAGATATAAGAAACATAAAAATGAAGAGAGAAAATATGAAAAAGAACCCGTCAGAAATGAAGAATAAATTAATTAAAATGAAAAATACATTACAAGAAATCAATAGTAGAGTAGATGAAGCAGATGATCCGATCAGTACTTTGGAAGACAAAGAAGAAAAAACTACTCAATCAGAACAGAAAAAGAAGAAAAGAATCCAAAAAATGAGGCTAGGATAAGGAGCCTCTTGGACAATTTTAGGCATACCAACATTCACATGATGGAAGTGCCTAAAAAAAAAGAGAGAGAACAAGATATTGAAAACTGATGTGAAAAAACAATGATGGGACATTTCCCTAACCTGGTAAAGGAAATAGATACACAAGTCCAGGAAATATAGACAGCCCCAAACAAGATGAACCCAAAGAGGCTCACAACAAGACATCCCATAATTAAAATGCCAAAGGTTAAAGAAAAAGAGAGAATCTTAAAAGTAGTGAGAGAAAATCAGTTAGCCCTGACTGATGTGGCTCAGTTGTTTGGACCTCATTCCACAAAGTGAAAGGCTGCTGGTTCAATTCCCGGTCAGGGCATATGCCTGGGTTGAAGGTTCAGTCCCTAATCGAGGAGTGTGCGAGAGGCAACTAATCGATGTTCCTTTCTCATATCAATATTCCTCTCCCTCCCATTTCTCCCTCTCTTCCCCTTTCTCTAAAAATAAATAAATAAAAACTTTAAAAAGGAGAGAAAAACAGTTATCTATAAGAGAGCTCCTGTAAGACTATCAGCTGATTTCTCAACAGAGTCTTTGCAGGCCACAAGGGAGAGGCAAGAAACATTTAAAGTGATCAAAAACAAGAACTTAAAATCAAAGTTACTCTACCCAGCAAAGCTATCACTTAGATTTGGAGGAAAGATAAAGAGCTTCCCAGACAAGAAAAAGCTAAAGGTGTTCATCATCACCAAAAACCAGTATTATATAAAATATTAAAGGGTCTTCTGTAAGAAATAGAAGAAAAATTAAAAGTATGGATAATAAAATGACAATAAATACATATCTATCAACAGTTATTTTATTTTTTTAACTTTTTAAGAAAAGATTTTATTTATTTATTTTTAGACTAAGGGGAAGGGAGGGAGGAAGAGAAGGAGAGAAACAGCCGTGTGTGGTTGCCTCTCATGCTCCCCCAAATGGGGACCTGGCCCACAACCCAGGCATGGGCCCTGACTGGGAATCAAACCAGTGACCCTTTGGTTCATGGGCTGAGCTCACTCCACTGAGCCACACCAGCCGGGGCCTTAACAGTTACTTTAAATGCAAATGGATTGAATGCTCTAGTCAAAAGTCATATGGAGGCTGACTGGATAACAGGTCATAACTCTTACTTATACTGTCTCTAAGACACCTATTTCAGATCAAAATACACACACAGACTGAAAGTATAGGGGTGGAAAAAATATTTCATGAAAATGGAAACCAACCAACCAACCAAATTTGGGGTAGCAATACTTATACCAGACGAAATAGACTCATAAAAGAAGGGCTATTATAACAAGAGACAGAGAAGGGCCCAGCCATTCCATTTTTGGATATTTACCTGAAGAAACCCAAAACACTAAATCAAAATGACACATACATTTATATGTTCATTGCAGCATTATTCAAAATAGCCAAGATATGGAAGCAACATGTAATCATCAATAGATGAATGGATAGAGAAATGACTCATACACACACACAATGGAATATGACTCAGCCATAAAAATGAATGAAATTTTGCCCTCTGCAACAACATGGATGTACCTAAAAGGTATTGTGTCAGACAAAGGAAGACAAAAGACATATGACTTCACTTGTATGTGGAATCTAAAAAACAAAATAAATGAACAAGCAAAACAGAAACAGGCCCATAGATACAGAAAATGTTTGATGGTTGCCCTATGGGAGAGAGTTTAGGGGATGGGTTAAAAAGGTGAAGGGATTAAGAAGTACAAATTGGTAGTTACAAAATAGTCATGGGGATGTAAGGTCTGTACAGCATAGGAAATATTGTCAATAATATTGTAGTAACTCTGTATGGTGTCAGATGAGTACTATGAGATGAGATTTATTGAAAATATCACTTGGTAAGCTATATAATGTCTAATCACTGTTGCACATCTGAAACTAATATAATATTCTATGTCAACTGTAATTGAAAAATAAGAGATATTTAAAGTTAAAGTATCCATGTTTCTATTGGCCTTAAGTCATGCTTTGTTTTGTAGAGTTTAGATAATGTCTAAAGAAAAATCACAAAATGGTTGGGAGAGGGGATATTGCATAGTCAATTTATTATTCAGTCCAGGAAATTCCTATAGTCGGACTGAATTTTGCCCCTTCCATAACAATGGTTTTATTTGTACATTGTGAAGAACTCACTGAACTGTCTATGTTTCATGGCTTCGAACATCTCTGTTACCAGTTTTGTGGTGCTCCAGATTTGGGTATGAAAGAAGTGGCCTGAAATAAAGAGTTAACTAAAATTCAACTTGAGCGCTGCATCCCTGAACACCCCTGGTCTCTGCTACTTATGAAACACAGTTCAAAAACTCTAGACTGACACTCAGAGTCCCATCTGATCTGGCTTCTGCCACTTCCATGCTGTTCTTTGCTACCACAGTGACATATGAAAGCACACAGCATTGTTGACTCTGGGCACCTACAGTTCCTTTCCTTCCTGGCTTTATTTTTGCTGTTTTGCTCACCTGGGGTACACCGGCCCCTTCAAGTCCAAATCATACTTACTCTTCATTGCCCAGCCCAGCTAATATTTGCTGCTATCTATATACATTCTATGTGCTTTACATATGTAGAAATTTTCATTTTCATAATACCCTGTTTAGCAGGCAATATTGATAGTATCATTTTACAAATGGGGAAAGGGAGACCCAGAGAGACTGAGTAATTTGTACCAAATCACACAGGTAGGAGGTACTTACTGGATCTAGGAATTAAACCTGACACTCTGGCTTCAGAGTCTGCATCCTTAGTTACTATATCAGACTGCCTGTCAAAATTTACTGGATTGGCCAAAAGGTTCATTCATTTTTTTTTTTTCCCATAAGATGGCTCTGGTAGCACTTAGTTTCCTTTAACTTCATTAGAAACAATTTTGTTTGTATTGTGATAGCCATCATATCAGTGTGCATTTAAAAAAAAACTTATCAAAACTAGCGAATTTTTTAGCCATTTTAATATTGAAGATGGAAGAAAATAAACATTTTCAGCATATTATGCTTTATTATCTCAGGAAAGGTAAAAATGCAAGTGAAATGTACAAAAAAAAAGATTTGTGCAGTGTATGGAGAAGGTGCTGTGACGGATGGAACGTGTCAAACGTGGTTTGCGAAGCTTCGTGCTAGAGATTTCTTGCTGGATGATGCTTCACGGTCAGATAGACCAGTTGAAGTTGATGGTGATCAAATCGAGACATTAATTGAGAGCAATCAACATTATACCACATAGGAGACAGCCGACATACTCAAAATATTTAAATCAGGTGTTGAAAATCATTTGCACCAGCCTGGTTATGTTAATCTCTTTGATGTTTGGGTTCCACATAAGTGAAAAAAGTCTTCTTGACCATATTTTCACATGAGACTCTCTACTTAAACATAACAAAAATGTTCCTTTTTAAAAACACATTGTGACAGACAATGAAAAGTGGATATTTTGCAATAACATGGGATGGAAGAGATTGTGGGGCAAGTGATATGAACCACCACCAACCACACCAAAGGCTGATCTTCATCCAAAGAAGATGATACTGTGGATATGGTGGGATGGGAAGGGAGTCCTCTATTATTAGCTCCTTTTGGAAAACCAAATGATCCCAACAAGTACTGCTCCTAATTAGACCGACTGGAAGCAGCACTAGACGAAAAGTATTGGGAATGAGTCAACAGAAAACGCATCATCTTCCATCAGGATAACGCAAGACCACATGTTTCTTTGATGACCAGGCAAAAACTGTTACAGCTTAGCTGGGAAGTTCCAATTCATCCACCAGATTCACCAGACATTGCATCTTCAGTTTTACATTTATTTCAGTCTTTACAAAATTCTCTTCATGGGAAAAAATTTCAATTCCCTAGAAGACTGCAAAAGACACCTGGAACAGTTCTTTGTTCAAAAAGATAAAAAGTTTTGGGAAGATGAAATTATGAAGTTGCCTGAAGGATGGCAGAAGGTAGTGGAACAAAATGGTGAGTATGTTGTTCAATAAAGTTGTTGGTGAAAATGAAAACTGTCTTTTATTTTTACTTTAAAAAGGAATTAACTGCCCTGGCTGGTGTGGTTCAGTGGATTGAGTGCTGGCCTTTGAACTGAAAGGTCTCCGGTTCGATTCCCAGTCAGGGCATATACCTGGATTGCAGGCCAGGTCCTCAGCTGGGGACAGTGAGAGACAACCAATGTTTCTCTCGCACATCAATGTTTTTCTCCCTCTCTCTGAAAAAAAATAAATAAATAAAATGTTTTTTAAAAAAGGCACGAACTTTTTTGCCAACTCAAATCATCTTCCATCAAATTATTCTTGATTCTCCTCAGCAAGATTTAAGCTTTCCCTCTTTAAACATTCTTATCAGTCTGTACACATCATTTCCTGCTTTGAATATTTGTTGGAAATTCAGTCATTAAACATTCATTTCCTGTCAGCCAGGTTCTTTGATAAAATCCAAAGTTGGGTAATCTCCTCCCTTCAAGAAACTCACAATTCTAGATTTGGAGAGAGGCAAGCTATAAATATATATGAGATAATAACTATGAGGTAGATAACCTTAAGATAACTTAGATGCACTGAATCTTAGTTTATCTTAATAGAGGCATCACTAAGGTGTAGGATCATAGAAACCCAAGAGAACAGATGCCCATTCAGCCTACATGGGCCAGGGAAGACTCAACTCTGCTTGGAAAATGATACTTGAGCTGGACCGTGAAGCATGAGTGTGTTTTTTCCTATACAGAGGGTGAAGGATGGGGATTCTAGGCAAAGGAAATAGGGTGAGTAAAACCTCAGATACCAGGGGAAGTAAGATACCCCAGCTGACTATCTAGGAGATGTGGTGGCTAGATTGTAGAGGACAGCCTGAGATGGTCAAGGGGCAAGAAGTCCAGAATGGTTGGGTGAGATCAGCTTGTTGTATAGATGCTAAGGAGCCTACCAGCATTCCGCAAGCAGTGGGGAGCCACTGAAAGTCGCACGTGCACATGAGTGATGTGATCACCACTGCTATGGTCCATAAAGTCCCATATGTTAGATGAGAGCTCTTCCCCTTTGGAATGTGTCTGCAATTATAATGAAAAAGCTAAATGAGTTCACCACTTTACTAGGTTAGAATTTCTTCAAAAAGTCAACCTTTCATTCTCTTCTTCTGACCAATATGTCTGTATGGGTTTGTACCATTTCAGAATTCTAGCGGGGGGGGGGGGGCGGGGAGGAATTACATGGATTGTTCCCTAAGGGTAAAGGAAAGTCATTTCAGTGAATAAAATGAAGATATAATATTTGCCTTTCACTCTAGATACTTAAACCAAAGATCAAAACCCCAAATGCCTACAGGGGGACCAAGTAGGTAACATATTTGTGTGAAGTGGCTAGAGGTAACAGAGCTTTAGGGTGGACACAGGGGAGAACACACAGTCTCCCTAATGAAAGCGTCAGCTACGCAGCTCATTGGGTTTTTGCTAGGGAGAAAGATAATCTCAGTATGGTTGGATGCTTTGGTTTCTCAAGAGTCATTTTTATAGATAATTAATGTTGATTTTTAAGTTTTGCCAACTTTCCCATAAACTGTTTTAAATGGTGAGTGGTTCAAACATGGAGGCCATCTAGACCCCTTAACTTCCAGCTATGGCATCTGATTTAGACCAGACTTAGTTCAGAATTTCTGTAAAACATGCAAAACTAAATATGAATGTGCTTTCTTGAAGACTAACTCCAATCTACCTGCAATTATTTAGTGCCTACTTTATGCTAAACCCTGTATGATATTACATAGAGGCTATAAATTAGCTAGACAGGGTGGGGAGGGTTTAGGTTAATACATGTTTAGAAAGTAGTGTTTTGGCAACTGGCACATAAATACCAGATTGTCCTTCTGGATATCTATTATGATGTATATATTTCCAGAAATGTTTCTCTTATTTAGAATCCCTGATGGGGAAAATAACTAGCATCAACACAATGAATTTAAATAAAAGGATGAGCTGTTGGGCTGTATTTTTAAGTTATTCCCTGTCATTTAAAGAGACAAACATAAGCAAAATATATGTTAATTTCTTCCCTAACCCCCACTACCACCACCCCTACCGTCCAATTGCTAGGTTCTACTTGTGGGTTTTCGTGCTGATTTTGGCTTTACTTGTTTTTCACTGTGACCATGCTTCTCTTTCCCTCTCCCACACCCCCCTCCAGCTCCATTTGTGACAGAAAGCTCCTAAGTGAGTCTTTACACTGGAGGTTTGTATGCTCAGCCTGTGGATCCGTGTGTTATTACTGAGTTTTATCCTCTGAGTACATAGCCTGTAGTTGGGTTTGAATATTAAGTGTCAAACTCCAATGCACTGGCGAGAGATTTGCAGCGACCAGCAGGTCCCTCCCAATCCCTGAAAGCTGCTGGGCACTCTTTTTTATTGATAAGCGGTCTCATTTCACACATGTCAGATTACCAGGATGAAGCTGCTGATACAGCGTGTGGTGCTGAAGGTGCCGTTACCTGCAGCTGGCCTCTTTCCTGCAATGAGGAGGGGACAGGGACACCCAATCAGGAGGAAAATGTGTAGAGCTGGCTGTTCACCAATGTGAAGGTTACTTCAGAGAGCCCTGGGAGTGTTTTGTCAGTTTTGTTTGCAAAGAGATAGGGAGTGAAGGATTATGATTCTTGGCACTGATAATGTCCCCTGGGCCATAAGCTAATCCAGCAGGACACCAGATGTAACACAGCCATTTTATTCGCACATTTCTGTGTGGTTATCATGGAGGGCAGGAATGGAATGAAAAGGCTTAGGAGATAATCATCAGGCAACATCTTTCCCCCTTTTGCAAAGCAATCAGAGCTCTGGCTCTGCATGCACTTAGCCATAGCAGCAGCCGCTCTTTACACACATATTTGTTCATCACCTAATGTGTGCTAAGCATCTTTCAAGATGCCATCGGCACAGTTGTGAAGGTACCTGGCTCCACAGGGATTCCATCCATGGATCTCGTCGTCCGTGTACTCATTCATTCAGTAAACACTGGTTGTTACCTTCGTGCCAGGTTCAGTGCTTGATATTCAAGAAACATAGTAAAAGTTTGGCCCCAGAAACAGAATCCTGGCTTTATCACTATAATTTGGGTAACCTTTTCTTCAGAGCCTCACTTTGCTTACCTGGGAAATGGGTATTAAAGCAGTTCCCACCTTCTAGATCACTGTGGTGATTACATGAGGGATGATATTTTAGGAACACTTAGCACATTGCATGGCTCTAAATGTTGGAGAACAGAGTGCCATAAGCTTACTCTCCAGAGAGAGGCCATATTTGGGGGCCGCTAAGAGAAAAGAGAGGGAACACACATGGATCTGCTGTCAGATGCTGGCTTCAGCTCCACCCTCACTGATGCCAGGTGGCACCCAGGGAGGCCAAGGAAGGCCTCACTCCAATATGTGGATTCAGGTTCTTGTCCCAGCACAAGAAAGGATTTGAGAATGGGACAGAAAGATTTAGCAAAGAACAGTACAGTGATTAAAGCGATAGTACATGCTCCAGAAGTGACAGTGGGCGAACTCTGAGAATGAGATGCCCTGATGGAGTGTGAGTGGAAGGTTTTTATTAAATGTAGGCAAGGGGTGGGGATAGGGTGGTCTCCTCTTCTGATGCTGGTGGGGTGACTGCAGACATGGCTCCTCCTTGTGCCTCCTCTCCAGATAGTGATTTCTTTTTTTGGACCTCCAGAACTGTCGTGGAGATTCAGGGGGCAGGTGAGGGGGTGATGGTGGTGGAGGCAGAGTGGTCCCGAGCATTGCAAATTTATTATAAAGGTATTATAATGGCCCTGCTGGTCAGCTTTCGGTCAATATGGCTGCCGAATCTCACTGAGAGCAGTTTTTGTTTGTCTCAACCACAGAAAATTGGGGAGGGAGAAGTGGGGGAACAGGTGGTCAGTAAAAAATCACATCTGTGATGTTCCAGCCAGGATGGAAAAGGGGAGGGATAGAGCTTCAGGCTTCTGTTCCCCATTCTAACTGTTCTTCCTCATCACCACTTACTGGTGACCTTGCCATTACTGTGACCTTGGGCATATTATAAAACTTCTCTGAACCTTGATTTCCTCATCTGTAAAATGAGAATGGTTAAGTTAGTGTTTGTTAGCCCAGTTCCACTGCTCAGTGTGCTCATACAGGCCATTGCTAGTTCTTTTCCATCACACTGATGGAGCTGATGCTACCATACAGGCCTCAAAGAATCATTGCTCCCCAGGTGCCTCCCATTATTCTGCACCTCAGGTAAGCAGCGCATCCCTAAGATGTAGAAAACAATTGTCAATTTATTTGACAAATTTTTGTTTTGTCTTCAGGTTTTCAGAATAATCAGAGTGTAACAGCTGGTGAGGCTTGATGATTTCTTTTCAAATTGCATTGAATGCAGCTGCAAAGTGTCTGAACTTGGCCTCTCTCTAAGCAGATCCTAATGGGTTCAGATAACTTTGTACACACATGCGGTTCACCTAGACCTTCCTTCTGGGCTGGCGACAGTGCTTACTAAAAAATAAAAATACTCTTAGTGTTCGTAGACCAAACAGGGTTCAAGAATGAAGAGCTATCTCTAGACGGAATTTCCCAAAGCTGAGCCATTGAAATGAGACAAATCGTGGAGCAGTCCACGTACCCACATATTTGTTGGGTGCAAATGCAATCCAATATTTAAATGGATCACCTTGCCCTTTGGGTGTTAATGGAAAATTTGGAATTACAATCTGTCCGGGTTTATGGATGACCTAGCATTTCCCACACAGTAAGTGGGAGCTTAAGAGCCCAAAGGATTGTACTGGGAGGGCACAATACAGCATTGGCAGTAGTGGCTGGAGGAGAATTTGGCGACCTTGACCCATCCCCTTCGTAGTATTGGTCCTCATCTCTGGCACATCTGTCTTTGTGCCCAGGTAAGGGACATCTGCTGTTGCAACTCACAGTTTGATTTGGAATGAAAGCAGCCTGGATAATGGCATAGGTGGTAGTACCTTCAAATGGGAGGGTCAGGCTAAGTAGTAACAACAGGAAGAAGATATGCAAGTGCCTGATGCATTTGACATCCCCAGGGATGGCTCTGAATGGCCTGACCCATTTCCTGTTTTTTTCTCTTCAGGGTATCTTCCTTTGGAGATGGCAAACTAACATCGTTGTTAAGTGGCTACAATTACCCAGGTAGATCTAGAGATTCCAAATACATTTATTCCTCAAACAACCCTCTTGAGACGAGTGGTATTGTTATGACCCCCCACATTACAGATGTAGAAATTGAGGCTCAGAGTCACAAACCCAGCAAATGTTGAAGAGCAAATAAGCAACCAGACAACATGGCTTCAGAGACTGCATTTTACAATAGTTTCTGAGCCTCTGTCTGTCTCTCTCGCTCTCGGTCCATTTCCTACCCTGTGGCCAATTATTCTCTTAACATACAGGTCAGAACATGTCATTTCTTTTCTCAGACATCCTTGATGGATCCTTAATGACTACTGGCCAAAGTCTGAACTCAGTTATGTACAGTGACTCAGAACATGGCCTTTGGAGTCTGATGGGTTTCTGTCAAGGGCATGGATGGCTCTGTTTCATGTCACTCAGGTGTCGTTTGGCCACCAGTGTCTCTGAGCTGTTTCCTCAGCTATAAAGCTGGCGTTAACAATGCCTACCTCACAGAGTTATTAGGGAGGCTCAGCTCTTCGTTAGTGTATGTGGAGCGTTAAGCACAATGTAAGTGTTCCTTATATTGGTGCTGTTATTAGGAATGGCCCATGAAACTCCTCTGTCTGGTCTCATCTTTCCAAGATTGTTCGCCTCAGTAACCTTCCTACATCCTGGCTCCGGAAGACTGCTCAGGGTTCCCTGACGTGCCGTGGAGTTTCATGCTTCCTCTTGCTTAGCCATATGTTTTCTTTAAGCAGCAATTTGTCCACTTCTTCATGCTCCTCTTCTCTGACTGCTGAACAAACAAAATCTAATTATTCTCCATGAATCATCTCAGTTGTCACTTTGCCATATATGTTTCCTCTACCGCCACCCATCCCCCAAGTCAGAATGTGCCCCTCTCAGTTCCCCTGCTTGGAACCTGGTGTTACAGTTGCTTTATATCAACACGAGCTTGTTTAAAAATTGGAGTGCTGCATTCATTTCTGAACTTGAACTGTACCTGGCACCATGCTTTGATGGTTTTCACAAAGTGGAAGCTCAAAAAGTGTCGCATGGATTAATGAGGAGAGGTACACATTAAAATGAACAAAAATAACTTATGTACTTTTAAAAAATATTTACTTCCTCTGAATTGTTACTGAAAAAATCCTTGAGGATCAAAAATAGAATCTGGGAACTTTGGAATGTAGGATTTGTTTTTCTCTTGCTCCCTTAATTAAAGTTGTAGACTTATAAAGATGCCTACGTATTTTAAATCTGAAAGAAATTACACACACCCAGACTCTAAATCCATGTCAAAGAACTCAGAGTGGTATACACATGAGTTCTGTATTTTTGATGGTGTCACATGGTATCAAAGGATGTAGACCATGGGTGAAATTAAGTGAATGTTTTTATTTATTTCATTTTTTCCAATTGCCTGGGCAAGCGTTTGCTTTAGGAATAAGGACTATTGTCTTCAGCGATGTGGTCCTATTAAAGTATGTGTCTTTATGAACACGATACTTCTTTTTGGAGCATCACGAGATCTAGTTCTCAGAGAGGTGAGTAAAAAGAACTGGTAATGTTGATGTGAAGATTTTTCAATGAAAAAATATTACAGAGAAAGTTTAGGAGAGTGCCTGGAATTTAGTAAAGGCTCAGGAAATGCCAGTGTCTACTCTATCTGGGGCCAAAACATAAGGCTTCGAATAATAGAAGTTGCTAAAATTTATCAAAGAGCATCAATATCAAATGCTTGCATATAAATGTTACACATTTTACATGCATTACTTTATTTAATCCTCAGAGCAATCCTATGATGTAGGTATTGCTAGCCACTTGCTAGAGGAAGATGCTGAGGTTCAGAGAGGTCCACATGTATCCCAATGCCAAACACAGAAAAAACCTGGACCCAAGTTTGCTTACTGTAGGCCTTGGGTTCTTACCATTCTATGTTATTGTCTCTCATGACAACACCAGAGAAGCAATGATTTTTGTCTCAAAACTTACTGTGTTTCTTGTGGCTAAGTCTATAATATTTATTACTTACTTGAAATCATTTGTAAAGGAAAGATCAACAAAAACATGTTTGGATGAGATCCCACATTACACATGCAACTTTTGATGATTACCTGATGTGGCCCTTGGAACATTTACCAAACTTTTCATAACTTTGGTTTAGTTTTATGACTTTATCCCACTCAGAGATGTTGAGTGCTGTATTGATCTGCCTTTCTGCCAAGCTATCTTGCCTTCATTTTATTGTCTTTGTTTCTCTGGAAAATTGTACCAAATGGCTTGATGATTTTTTGCTGAACATGAAGGATTGACTATCAAGAATTTTCTTTCATCCCCTGAAATCTATTGAATTTCTTTTAAAATTAGATATTCCCTTCTGACTGGATGGGTTTTATCTACTTTTGTTCATTTTTTTTTCCTTTTTTTTCAGGGGAGTTGTTTGGGGGAGTTTCATACCAAGAGGCACACAATATATTTTGTTTTGGCCTTGACTCCTGTTGAGACTTGTACACACACTTTTGGGGTGTTTTTGTCTATTGCCGTCACTGATTTTCCTTCTTATTATGAGAATGCACATAACTCAGAGCATCTGGAGAGGATGAAAGAAAAGAGCAGTTTAAAACAAGAAGATCCAGTCCAAACAAGGAAACAGGCTCAAAGAGAGTCGAGTAGCCTAATCAAGGCCAAGAAGGTAGTTAATAGCAAGAATGGGATTGAAAAATTTTACTGCTTATTAGTGACTGTTTAGGAAACCATTTTTAAGCCTCATATTTTTTCAGAATAGTGAATCTTTAGATGTAAAGAATGTAGCAAAGCGTCTTTGAAAAGTATCCTTGGTGACTAAGAAAAAAAATAATGGTGTTGTTAGCAAAGGCACTTTATGTGTTTTATATGGAGGTTGCTCCCACCCTTGGGGGCAGACCTAGCCACAGTGACTCTGCTGGGATCTGATGCTTATGGTTTTTATACATAAAGATAACTGCCCCAGCTTGCCTTGATAGTTTTACCATTTCCTTGAGATTAACATTCTTGAGATGAGGAGACCAACTTGAATTTTCAGTATAGTCATGAGACCTTTCTTAGGTTGAAATGAATTCTGATAAGCTGATTATCTCTCTGAAGAAAATATGATGTCCACATTTCACAGTTTAGTTCCTATCACTTTAGTGCCATTTTTATTCTGAGACCTCTTCCCTGATCTGAATTAAATAAGGTAATAAGGAACTTTGGAGTCCGACACATATTAAATAGAATTTTTTTTTAAAGAATTGAGACCTACAGGGTAGAGGATGGGTTTGCTTTATGATCCATTTTCTTTCTCCATGTTGAAGTAGGCACTGCTAGCTAGTTTCCTTTGCTTTATAGAGCAATGACTTACAAAGCTCAAAAATAAAGTGTTCTCAGTGGTGTAAATAAAGCAGTCATCTGAGCAAAATACATCACACTGTGTACTGAGGGTTTTTTTTCCTTTTCTTTCCTTTTTCTTTTTTGTCTCTTTTTTTCCCCCTTCTCCACTACAGTCTGGCTTATGCTCCTGTGTATTATTGACACATTAATCTTGGTAATAGAAATGGAAAAGTACTTTTCATTGAGAAATAGCTTCAAAGTAAAAGATGATTAATGAACAAAAGCATCTTGCATTCCCCATGATGTGCTTTGTGTCCTGGCTCTATAAATCTGTCTATATCTCAACCTCCTGCGAGCTTTGGGATTACTGTATCCTTTCTCCGTTTCAGTTCAGTGAAACTGGTTGGTTTTAGCCCCCAACTGACTATGTGTCATGGAAGGAGGACAGTTAGAATGGCAGGAAGGATCTTCCTCATGGTGCCACGTGCCTGACAAGGGAGCATCTGAGAGCTCCGAGCAATGTTTGCTGTTCAGGGAAGAGATTGTTACTTAGAATCACTATGTTTGAGAGATCTCTCTTTGTAAGCATGTTGCTCACACCTGTACAATTTCTCTCTCCAGTGAAAAAGATCAACAGACCTAGTGAGATGATGGATAATCACCAAAGTGAATTGCTTGGGAAGGGATGATCCATTAGAAGCTTCCTCTGTGTGTGAGAACAGATCCTGGCACATCTAGACTCTCATAGAACAACAGTGTTGCCTCTTAGGTCACCCCACGTCCCCCTCTGGGCAGTCACAAGCAAATGATATCTGCCTGGAATGGGAACATTCTCTTTGAGAGCTAATAGAGTCTAATATAATCACCAGTCAGATCAGAGTTTAAGTTCTAGTTTCTTTGTGGGAATTCGTACAAATACTTAACCACTCCGAGTATCATGCTTTATCTAAAAATTAAATCATGGTACCCACAGCACAGGAATTAAATAGGAATTCAGTGGAATGCTGCATGAAAATTGTTTATGACAATGCATGACAGAGGAAGAATTGGATGCTTATTATTTTTTAAAAGATTTTATTTATTTTTAGAGAGGGGAAGGGAGGGAGAAAGAGAGGGAGAGGAACATCAATGTGTGGTTGCCTCTCATGGGCCCCCCACTGGGGACCTGGCCGGCAACCCAGGCGTGTACCCTGACTGAGAATCAAACCAGTGATCCTCTGGTTCATAGGCTGGCACTCAGTCCACTGAGCCACGCAAGCCAGGTTCTTCTTCTTTTATTATTATTTATTATTATTATTATTATTATTATTATGCTTCTGTTATTGTTACTATCTTATATACACTCACAAACATATGTCCCTATCTGTTCCAAATAGTACTTACTGATTTCCTTTAAATCACAATATTTTTCATCATTTTGTTTTGCTTTTAAGATCATCTTCAACTTAGAAGTACTTAAATATGATTAAAGTAGGTACAACTCTTTGAACACCCAACTTTAGACATACTCTAAGCCTGTTTCCTATGTTATCTCATTTAGTCATTGTAAGAATCCACTAAGAGTAATTTTTATTTCTACCTAATCTATGCAAGAATCGAGGTCCAGAGATGTAAAATAATTTACTCAGGGCAGAGGTGTAAAATAATTTACTCTGAGTCACACAGCTAGAAGTGCTGAAGCCAGCATTTGTACGTAAGTGGGTACAAACCCAAGGTCAAAGCACTTCATTTAGGCATAAACTTGTCTCTTCAAACATTGTATTCTGTCTTCTGCTAACCCATAAGAAGCTGGGTATGGGGTAGATAGGGAAGTCGGGCTTAAAGAAAGAGCAGGGTGGTTAATGATGAATACCTAGGTTACAGATGAAAGCCCTTGGGATGCTAGAGGAAAGCGCGGTTTCATTCTAGAATTGTTCACTCATTTATTTATTCATTCAGCAAATATTTAATGAGCACTGTTTTTATGCCAGATACCACGTTAGGTGCAAAGCACTTGGTGTGGAACCAAACCCTCAATGTCCAAGTCCTTATAGAGTGTTCTGTCTAGCAGGAGAAGCAGATGCTAATCACATGGTTATGTTCTGTTGTGTAGTTACAGCTGAGATAAATGCAATGGGAAGGAAGGAGCCTGTCCTATATTTGCTGCAGAGAGAGATTCAGAGACTTTGCTAAAGAAGCGATATTTGAGCTGAGAGTTGAAACCACACAGGGTAGAAGCCATGGGGGGTCTACTTTCTCTTCAAGTTTTGCTCCTGGAGCCTGGCGAGTTGCAGGTGACACTGAGTCCTCTCCATTATCACATTTCATGCATTTGAAATAGCAGAGCTTCCTGTGTCAAATTTCTGCGGAGATTGGTTCTCTTTCCATCCTGAGTTTTTAATGTGAGAGGTTGGGTGGTTTCTGCATGGCTGAGATCCTTTGGTCTCCTTAATACCAACTTTGTGCCAGGCCAGCTCCAGACACTGATAGATGTGGGTAAACTTAGTTCATTTGAACTCAGGAACACTTGCTCAGAAGCCTCATTCTTCTTGATGGAAAGAACTCATTGCCCATTTCTCCAATAAGAAGGAGCATTTTCATCTTTCAAGTGATTTTGTGCAATGCCAATAATCAGCAAAGAGTTCCTATTCATTTCTGCCAGTCTTTTATTGTTCAACCTAAGAAGCTGTCTGCAGGAATTAAAAAATCTCTTTCTCTGATTTACTTTGTCCTACCCTGTGGTACCTCTAAAGAAACGTCACAGGTCACAGGAAATCCCCCTCTTTTGAAGTAGCAGAGAATTGTGGACTTCCTTAAGTTCATGGTGGGGTTGGTAAAGGAAAGAAACTATTTCAGGGGAGCTGCTATGTGCAGTTGGTACTCACACTTCCCCCCTGCCCCCCCTCTCAGTTAGAAATGAGCCTCAGGGCCTCACCAAAGAGGCCAAACGAGACAACTTCTCTATTTTTAAGATAGGTACACCAAATATTGGCTAAAAGCATGGACCCTAGAGCTAAACAGAACTGGATTTGGATCCTGGCTTTGCTGATTACCAGTGCTAAGACCTTGGACAAGTTCTTACAGATTCTTAAATGCCGAGTTCATCATCATCATCAAAAGGAAATAATGAATGTTGTGTCTGGAGGGAATTTTGTAAATAAAATGCCTGGTACATGGCAAATGCTTAGCATTGGATAATGATCACAATAGTTATTATGTATTTATTTAGATTTTTGTGAACTTGTATGTCAGCCTTTATGTCAGGGGACAGCAATCTTTTTCTATAAAGGACGAAGTAGTAAATATTTTTGGGTTTGTGAGCCATAGAATCTGTCATAATTACTCAACGTATTGTGGCATGAATGCAGCCATAGATAATGCACAGGTGAATGATCATGACTGTGTCCCAATAAAACTTTATTGACAAAACTAGGTGATGTGTTGGATTTGGTCCATGGTCCATAGTTTGCCCTTGATCCTCATGGCAGCCTTCATTGGCACAGTTGGCTGGGCTTGAGCAACCTGCCAGCATGGTTATGAATAAGTCACCAAAACATATGCTATAATTAACAAAAGCCACTAAAGCTAGGCTCAGCCAATAGGGCACTTTCTTGGGAAGACACCAGTATCTTGTGCTCATCCTCAATGCAGGAGGTTCAGCGGGGAATCAGGAGTGGTGGGTAACAGGAAGGCTCTCTGGGACCCAGGGGTCAAGTTGGGCATGCACACTCCCCTTCATTCTGTGTGGGTTTCCAAGAGACACTTTTTTTTTTTACTCTATACCATATTCCAAGTCCCTGGACTGGACCTAGCCATAGGTTCATCTCCTCATTGGTCATACAAGGGAAACTTAATGGTATTTCCCAGCTAAAAGCATATACCTCTTTCCCTGCACCATATACCCAGAAAGTTTTACATTTATAGCAATTGAAATAATCAGGTCTCATGTGTATATTTCCTTTCACAGAGTTACTATCACATACTTTGAATTCCATGTCCTATCTTATGTACTTGCAGGAAAAAAATAATATAAATACACCTTGAAATTTCCCTAGAGTTCAGTTTCTCTTTTCATACTGGGTCTAGCTAAAGTTTGGAGCAGAATAAAAAGAGCCTCGTTGCCTTCCACACACCCTGTTATCTCTGGCGGGTTCAAATACAATTTCTCTGAGAAGGCTGTGGTGCCTTTGCTCTTTCTGGCCTTGAATCTGAGAATCTCAGGATTTCTTTGGAGTACACACAGCCACATCTTTTTGACAGACAGTGCAAATTAAAAGATCCAGTACAGCCCAGGAACCGGGGACCCAAACTTGGCCCTTGGGTTTTCATTTACAGTTAGGCACTGCAGACACAATTATTGCTGACAGGGAAGCAGAGGCTGGTGGCAGAGTGCGTGTGACAGGAGGCTCATGCCAACCCGTAATTGGGAGGATTATTTTTAATCAGAACATACCCTACAGCCCAAACATTAGAAATCTCCTGTAAGGCCAAGACAGGAAATTAAACACACCAACAATAAACCTCAGAGGGAGGTGGTGTGTGGGGTGTATTATCGTTAGTCTCTCCAAGGTCCCTGGAGCTTCGAGTAGAAGTTTGTTTCCCTAGGGAGGGAGACTGGGAAGACTCTTTCCGTGGAACAGTCACAGACACTGTACCTGAGCCCTTGCTGGATGGCTGAGTACAGCCAAATTAAATGCAGCAGGCAGACTAATGAGTGCTTATTGCATTTAAACACAATGACAAGTCAAATATAAGCCTTGGAGTAGCAGCTACAACCTGTAGTTCATCAGTAAGGAAAAAGCCTCATTAGGTCTTTATTTTCAAAGATCTAAAATTTCTGATAAATCTTAAACCTACTGTGTGCCAGGGGGTTGTGTTAGCCATTGCTATGCTTGGACTGTGCTGTCACAGTTATCTGGCTAATTTTACCTATTTGGCAAAATTTTGTAGAGGACACTCAGACTTTGTTTATTCGAAGGACTGTTGTTGACCAGGTAGGCATTGTTGGTGGCATCTGGCATGGTAAACATTTATTGAATAGCAACTCCAGGCAATTATGCTGTGTAATCTTCATACCACCCTTCTGAGAAGGTCATTATTATTCCTCTCCATAGCTAAGAAAACAGAGGTCGAGCAGCTTGCCCAAAGTTACACGACTCGAGGAATGGGAGCATCGGGTTTGAACCCAAGTCTGCATTCAAAATGTAGGTGGTACTGTTACTCATGAATAAGGTGAAGCCCTGCCTGGGGCACTAGAGGGGTGACAGTCCAATGGAGAGGAGGGACATAGAGACAGAGGTGTACCAGTGATGAGTGCTCAGAGACACAGCTGGAATTCTGAGCCTGGGGCAGTGGGGGCTGTTCACTGTACTTGGAGAGCTCAGAGAGGGATCAGTGAGGGCTTCCCAAGGGCATGGAGAATATATACATGTTTACCAGCCAGAGAAAGAAGGAACAGAGTCCCAGACATGGGTATCAGCTGGTGCAAATGTGTGCTGATATTAGAAAACATGTGACATTCAGTTTCAGTTTCAAACTATTGGCTCTTGGATTTTGCTGTTGCTCAGCTCAATCACTTACATTCAACCAATACAAGTGGGGGTGGGGGAGAGAGAATATTTTAGGAATACTGAAGCCAGAGACCAGACATCTGATGTGGGAATGGGTAGGATGCAAAAAGAGATGATGTGGGAAATGAGTCTCCTTAGTGTCCTTGCTGCATGGAATGCCTTTGCATAGTCACAGTGGGGGGGGGTGGTGCTGTCACCCACAGCTCTCCTTCGAAAACAAATCATACATACAGACTAGTTCTGAGTCTGACGCATAGGGTGCTTAGATCCTGCAGTGAATTCAGGAACGCACTGAGTCATGTTCATGGCCATGTGCTGCTGATCTGATCATCCAACTGCAGTTGTGACCACTGGTCAGCACCTCGTCTTATGTGCTGAGAGCCACTGGATTTCATTGGGGAGTGTCTCTGTCTTCAAACTAAGGGGGCTGCATGCACTTTCCACCATAGCTCACTCTCCTCCTACCTAGGAGTGAATGGCACTAGCTTTTCCATGCTCCAACATTGTCAAATAGCAGGTAATAAGCCCATATGGTAGTGGTTGCATTACTGTGCTGATGTGACTTTAGATCCCTTTCAAGGACAGTTAAACTCCAGACCCCCAGATAAAGTCAAGGGCTGTCGAGAAGCTTGGAGAGAGTGTATCCCATCATAGTCATCTGTGTGATCAAGATACAGCTGGCTTTGCTGAATGCAGGGCTGGTAAAGACATCTCTCCACCCTGCCCCAGATGGGTGAGATGCCACATTTGAGACCACTAGTGTCTTACTTGCTGCTTTCTTTTTTTGACAAGAAACAGAAGCCCATCAAGGTGGCTTGAAAATGCATGTTTATTACATAGCAAAGGAGTAAGTCTCAGCACTGAGAGGGAGAGGCCGGGGATGAGGTCAGTCCCTTGAAGGAGTGGCATCTTGAGCCACTTAGCGACCCAGCAACAATGTGGTCCCCTACCCACTTAGAAACTTCCCTTCCTTACAGCTCCTCCACTTTGCCTATTCACTCTGACCTTCTGGCTCCAAAGCCTGGCTTTTGTTTCTCTTTGTGAGCACATGGCACAGAACAGTGACCCCACAATTACTGTGTTCTCAGTTCTAGGAACTTAACAGTGCCTTTCAAATTCCTGGGAGAAATTAAACTTAGATCTGATGAGGTTTCATCCCTGCTCAACAAAACCCTTATGCAGCCAGGATTATGCACCATAGACAT
Organism: Macrotus californicus; assembly: GCA_007922815.1. Classification (NCBI taxonomy): domain Eukaryota; kingdom Metazoa; phylum Chordata; class Mammalia; order Chiroptera; family Phyllostomidae; genus Macrotus; species Macrotus californicus. The sequence continues at coordinate 20,413 of VMDR010005094.1, read as the reverse complement.
GATCTCTGGGATGATTGGACAGAGGGAGGGATACCTCTTGGAGAAGCTGCACAGTCACCCAAGTGTGTCTGAATTTAGCAATGAGGCGAGCAAGCCTACCTTTCCTCTTTCCTTCCTTTCTTCCTCCCTTCTCTTCCCTCTCCCTCCCTCCCTTCCACCTTTCCTCCTTTGAGCAAATATTTATCAAATGCTTCACAGCAACAGGATCAGAGCTACAGTTAAAATGGTGAACAGACAGACGCAGCTCCTGCCCCCACAGAGCTAACATACTGGTGAAACAGGCAGACTTTAATCAAATCATTTGTAACTGACTATTAAATGATAGCTGTGATATGTGCTCTGAGGGAAAGATAATGGGCTCTTGAGACTGGTAGTAGGGGTTTTCATCAGGAAGTAAGGATGGATGTGAGTTAATTGGGTGTTAAGACCATCCCAGGTCAGAGATACAGCCTATACAGCTTCCCTGTGGTTCATGGGCAGTGTAGGGTGATCCAGAAATGGAAGGTCCCTGGAGCTTGAGGAAGGGGATACCTGCTCACTAATAAATAAATAAGGCTGGAGCTGTGACCAGGAGCATAGCATGCAGGATGTCAGGCTGTCACAGTACAAGGGCTCCATCCTGCACAGAATGGGAAGCCACCAATATAGGGGTTAAACAGCCAAGCCACGTGGGTGCATTCACATTCTGTGAAGACTACTTTGCCCGCTCCACGGAGGGATGAGAGCTGCAGCCTGGCAACAGGAGGAGATCTTAGCAGCCGGTTTTGGGGACATCTGCGGGGGGAAGCCATTGATGGCAGAGTCCATGGAAGTAGCCAGCCCTATTTACAGTTTAAGTTACCAACTTAAACGACATGCTACCTGCCCAGGGTCATCAACTTCAGTGTTTTGGAAGTAAATCGGTTGGCTATTTTGTGCATCCATTCAGATGGAGTGCAGAGGTGACTGCACCTAACACAGGATGGAAGGGTTCCCCTCCACTCGCTGGGCTTCGTTCCCAGGTCCTGTCGCGTTTCCTTCACTTGCAGCTCTTTAGCTCCAGCACAGTCTCAGGTGAAAATTCCTCCCAGTTCCACCAGGGCCCAAGATTCTCCTGGGTTGCAAACTGCTGTTTACGTAGTTTGCAAGAGTAATTGCAAACTCAGGGCAATCTTAGTATTTTTGTTGAAACTGTATCACTCCTCTGGAACTCTAGAGAGTGTCTTTGATTTTTTTTTCCTTGCCGTCTGGTGCCATTGCTAATGACTGTTTCTATTCTCACCTTGTAACAATGGTTCTCAGTCTTTGTTTTTATAAAACAATCTACCTGGAGGATTTGACAGATTCTTATTAATATAAACAGGGGGTTATAAAATTCATTGTAACTGCAGGTTGGATTAAAAATAGATATAGAGGTGTGGGCATAAAGCTGACATGGACATGAAATTAACGTCATTATCTGGACGCTAAGTATGAGAGCCCTAGAGAAGGCCATGGTGTCAGAGAAAATCTCTTTCTAGAATGAAGTTCCGTGCCCTTCCTTACGCTGTAACACTGTGTGTCAATGAGGAATGCTTCTTATGCCACCCAGTGTAGTGAGCAGCTGCTAAGTGGCTGGGCACTGTGCCAGAGGATAGGGCTACTGAGTTGAATAAAACATTGTCCTTGCCCTCTAGCAGTTCACAGCCTGGGCAGGCTAAGTCTACAATGGGTTAGAGAGAGGATATGATTCTTTTTTTTTTTAAGGTTTTGTTTGTTTACTTTTAGAGAGAGAGAAAGAGAGGAAGAAAGGGAGAGAGAAAAAACATTGATGTATGAAAGAGAAACATGGATCACTTGCCTCTCACATGCCCCCAACCAGGGACCTGGCCCAAAACACAGGCATGTGCCCTGACTGGGAATTGAACCAGTGACCTTTCAGTTTGTGAGACAATGCCCAATCCACTGAGCCACATCAGTCAGGACAAGAGAGCATATGGTTCTTGTTAGGTTGTATGAAAGGCCACAGAGCCTCTGAACAAAATTCTGTCCAGCAGATATAAAAAGGTCAATGAAAACTGTAGAGATAAGTTCACAGTTGGGTGGACCTTGAAGAATGATTTCTGATTGGCCCAAATGAAGGGCAGTTCAGAAAGGAAGATGTGACCAAAGGACTAGAGATGTAACAGTGCCTGTGTCTTTTAAGTGGTTCAATTTAGGTAGATCTTGGAGTATGAGAGCTAGTGGGTGGAGGAAATGACTGGGCAGGAGTAGCAATAGGGGTTAAGAAGGTTGAACCTGACTCTAGGATCTATCATTATTATTAACAAATAAGAGGATGCATGTAGATTTTGATACAAAGCCTGGAATATACTATGGATTCAATAGAACCACTCTTTATTGCTATCATATTTCGCTGATGATGATGAGGATGGCACAGATAATTCTCCAGCTGAAGCATGCTAAGAATTTACAGAAGAGAAAAATATAGTTTGACTATTCACTTCCTAACTGTCCTAACTCTTCTTCCCAAATCATGTCCTTCCACTTTGTCTGGTTGCATTCTTATTGTTACAATCTCAGCTTTATTGCCACTTCCTTGGCGAAGCCTATACCAACATCCCTGACCAAGCTCTGTCTTCCCCACTAGATTGTAGGCACCAAGAGAACAGTACCTGGCATTAAAAAAAAGGCTTAAGAAATAATAAACTTCTAAACAACATTGACTTTGCAACAGGCACAATGCAAAGTACTTCACATATATTTACTCTTAATACTCACCTCAATTCATTGAGGTAGGTATTATGTTTATTTCCATTTTACAGAGGAGGAAGCTGAGACAAGCAAGGTTAAATGACTTATCCATAGTCACAAAGCTAGTAGGTAGTGGAGCCATGGATGAGTGGGATGGAAGGAAGGAAGGAAGGAAGGAAGGAAGGAAAGAAGGAAGGGAGGGAGGAAGGAAAAGCATTGTTATTACCATCCTACTGACTTCATAGTTGCCTCTCCAGACCCAGGTTTCTCTTTCTAATATTTTAGAACTGCTTGATGTTCTCAGATGTTCTATTTTATCAAACAGTGAGCTCACCTTATGTGAAGTATAGAGAAAGAAAAGGTTCATCATATTAAGAAAGAAGAGCATATTTTCTAAACAGATATTTCTGCAAATAATGTGCATGATTAGATTCTGAAACTTTTACATTGCATCGAGGTGTGGTATAAGTTGCATCACTACTTTGTAGGAGTAACTGAAAGAGTACTTGATTGAGATCCCAGAACCCTGCCAACCAGGGAGGAAGCCGATCAGCTCTCTTGGGCACAGGATGCTATCTATGTCTTTCAGATCTATTGGTAAATCTTGATTTTTTTTGGTTGGAGATGAACTTTCCCCCAATTCCCTGAGTTATATGAGATTATAGTGGCCATTTGCAATTCAGGCAATATTCAGTTAATTTAAATATTAACAAAAGTGAATCTTACTCCTTCTGGTTGGGGGATGATAGCCATGTTTATGAAATTTATTATTGATGGGGCACTTATGTCACAATTTTGTTCATTGTAAATGGAGTCACTTTGATCTTTAACTATCATGGGATTGAATATTACAGAATCTTGGAGTTCCAGAGTTAAAATGAAAGTTAGAGTTGATTTCCTCCCACCTAACTCTCTGCAGGAAAATCCACCGTATTATTTCTGAAAGTTGACCTCCAGCTTTTCCTCGAACACATCTTATGACAAAGAGCTCACTGTATAAGACAAGAGTATAAAAGAGTGGGTCTGAACTTGGTGTCCAATTGCCCAAGTTCAAATCCGGGCTTCACTACCTACATGCATGTTTTGGGCAACTTACTTGAGTTATCCGAGCCTCAGCTCCCAGTTCTGCAGTAGAGAAAACACTCACACCTCTAAGTGAAGTGTGAAAAGATTCCATGAAAATCTGTTTGCAGACTTGATCTTAAACATTTTCGTCATCGTCATCACGCATTGTTAAGTTCACTGTATGGTCAGGCATCTGTTTAAGAGGTTACCCAGAGATTACTATGACAAAAAAGATGCAGACACAGTTTAAGAATATATTTCTCAGTACTAAAGCCTTCCCTCTCTTCTTCCCTAGGAAACTGCTCAAAGAACTCATGCAAGTGGAACTTACAGCTTCCTTGATCTGGCTCAGCATTCAGTAAGTGCAACTGCTTTTGAACATTCATTACATAAATGCATCCATTTCTTTGATCGTCTTCTCTATGAAAAGCTGTCTTCAGCCAGCCTGGAGTTCCCACAAACACTCCGCTGCCTGCCTGGGTCTTTCTTTTCTGCGGGACTGCACTGGATTCAGAGATGGGAGGAGGGTTTTCTAGCAGAGCACCCACAATGAACATAGGAAACGTGTGAGAGTGTGGATAGGTTCACCTTCTCACGTCCGGCTGGGGATTAAGTTAACTGTGTGTTTGTTTTCCTTTAGTCCCCTGAGTTTTCTTCACTAGGGGACATTTTGTTCCCTTCTCCCACTCACAGGACCATGCACAGTAAAAAGAAATGCGAAGAAGCCCAGACCACTCAGTGAGACCACGCATTTCTTTTTTCTTTTAAAGATTTATTTATTTATTTTTAGAGAAAGGGGAAGGGTGGGAGAAAGAGAGGGAGAGAACCATTCAATGGAGACCACACATTTCTTGAAGTATTTTGAACAATTCATTTTGCTCTTTTTGAGCCATAATATGTTACTGCTATATAAAATTACTGCAAAAGAGAAATTCTTTACTTTAAAATGCTGGGGTACATTTTAGAAATTTCACTTGTTTTAGCAAGTAAGCACTTTCAGCCATCTGCCTTTCTCATTGCACATAAGGGCTTTATTTCTGGTGAAGCCAGCAGTATTTTGTCCAATTTCCCCAACTCTTATTTTTCTTTTTTATCATTTGTTAGCATTAGTGACGGTGGTGCACAGCACCTCCACATAGTCTCTGACATCGGCTCTCCCGACAATAGTTTTGTTGGCAAACAACCTGTTTTTATAAATAAATCAGTGATAATTTAACAATAACTATCAAAATTTAAAAGGCTAACTAAAGGAAATATTTATTTTTTTAAAGATGTAGCTTCCTCATAGGTTCCAGAATTTTGTAATATATCCTACTTCTGAGAGTGGTGGAGCATAATTTGATATATCAAATACCATAAAGGGACAGGTAGAAATAGAGACCATGGGACTCTGGGCCTGGAAGAGGCTGATCAAAGGAAACTCTTTGCCCTCACTGGTCCTCCTGCCTGACTCCGATCCTTGCTACAGAATTTGCATATGTGAACAGAGAGACAGAGGAGGAGAGGGTAGAAAGAAATGAAAAAATGGTGTTCGCCACATCAGAATGACTTAGTGTAACCCTGATCAGCTAAAGCTTGTATCACACAGGAGATTAGACCCACAGCTTTTGTTCCCAATAATAAAGGAAATTTTATGTCTAATTCCCTACATGCTACATCTCTCTTGTAATGCCTTTGAAGTTCAGACTACAGCATTTCCTGAAAATTGCTAGATCTTATAAATGAAAAGGAGGGGGGCTATTTGGCATGCATTCTGTTCACATCGATTGGGTGTAGCACTAAATATGCATGTTACTTTACCTTTTTCTGTTTCAAGCACTACCCTAGCCACCTTTGTGGTGCTGGGGCAGGGAACGGATGGAGGAAGGAAGGCTTCAAGATTTCTGAATTTTAAGATTTTGCATGACCCTCTCAGCCTTGTCTCTACTTTCTCAATAGTACAAATTACTGCTTCCCAGAAAGAAATTCATGTTTCTACCCTGAATTGAGGCTGAAGTTTCTAACCTAGGGGAGGCTCTGGTCTCTGAGATAATTAGTACAATGTTGTAAGGAACTCATGTTAATTTGTCTTTCCATATGGTATTTCCATATCTACAATTGCAGTCTAAAGAGAAAAAAACTATTAATTTGCTGCTCCAAACCAGTATGCAGATATCTCAGGATTTGAAAAAAATTTGAAAAAGGAAGAAATGGAAAAACTCCTCGTTGGGAATATTTAGAGCTGTTGCTTGGTTTCTGTGTGCCTAATAGATTTTGATGCTTTCCTTGTGGTCTAAGCTTCTCTGGCACAGCACACCTCAGTCAACTTCCGGGTTGGCCCCAAGAGGTCGCTTTGCCCAGAACAAAGATGGGGTTTTGGAAGGTTGCTTGGTTATCAGGAAAACAGATGATCTGGCATCTGTGTGGGCCATACGCTTGGGCCTTGTGCCCTCTTCGGCAATAATGTGTGGTATCGTGCATCGCAGCAGGAAACTGCTCCGGTCGTTCAGGGCACTTTACTGAAACCAATGAATTTGCAGTTGGAATTAGCTCATTTTTTTTTTTTGTCCTTATTGGGATCTTTATTTATTCTTTTTATTTCATTTAAGTATAGTTGGTATACAATATTAGATTGGCTATATCAGTTTTAGGTACAATTTTGTGACTTGACATTTGTATACCTTACAGTGTGATCACCCCACTAATTCTAGTAATCATCTGTCACTGCGAAAACTTATCACAATATTATTGACCGTATTCCCCTTCCCCGTTTTCACCCCTCTAAGTTCTACATGAGGACTGAAGTTCAGGACTTTCAAGGAGACTGATACAGAGTAACATCAGCGAAGAATATACTTGACCAGCAACCTTGTCTCATAAGCATAGACAGATGATTTCAGATTTTGATCTGGAGTTACAATTCTCAACGTGGTCATTCACAGATCCCCTTTTATTGATTGTTTGAACAAGTTTTAAATGTGCGATTACAGTTGCCACACAATGTTATATTAATTTCAAGTGTACAACATAGTGATTACACAGTTAAATAACTTTTGAAGTGATCAGTGGATAAATCTATTACTCTTCATACCTAGTTATTACAATATTATTGACTATACGAGGAGAGACACCCCCATAAAACTGGAATTACCTTCTGGAGGGGAGGCCCCTTGTAGTACATGTTTCTCCTACTACGTGGGTGTTCTAGGAACCCGTCTGTATCAGGGTAGCAGTTGGTATTATTGTGAGAGGCTGCGTTCGGCTTCAGGGAATTTTATTTAGAAGACTATTTCAATGTGTTTGCCCATTTCATGATGGGTAATTTATGAACACAGCAGCCCACACCATGCTGAGTATTCAGAATTTTTTGACAGAAAAATGTGAGATACCCCCAAACCCTACTCTCCTTATTCACTGGGTCTCACCCCAACTGACTCTTTTTGGTCTGTTTCCTCGGGTGTAAAATGTCCTCAAGGAGAAACATTTTGCTGATGGGGGAGAGATGAAACAAAAAATGACAGACAAAGAACTTATACCCATGACCCAATGAGCAATGGTGGAGGGACTGCCTGAGGGAATGGAGGGTGCTGGGTGCAGGGGGGCAACAGGGGAAAAATCAGGACAACTCTAATAGCGTAATCAATAAAATATAATTTAAAAAATGGCCGAAGCACTAAAAGGCATCAAAATCAACAAGTTCAAAAACTGCTTGGGCAGTGGAAAACACGTCTCAATAAGTGCATTGCATCAAATGGAGAGTCTTTGAAGGTGACTGAAGTGAAACATGTAAAATAAATACACAATTTTTTATAAATAAATTTTGTTTTTTGGAGGTCTCCATATTCCCTATGCTATAATTTATATCCCCAGGACTATTTTATAACTACAATTTGTATTTCTTTTTCTTTTTTTGAAGATTTTATTTATTTATTTTTAGAGAGAGGGGAAAGGAGGGAGAAAGAGAGGGACAGAAACATCAATGTGTGGTTGCCTCTCATGCACCCCTATCACTGGAGACCCAGACCGCAACCCAGGCATTTGTCCTGCCTGGAAATTGAACCAGTGACCCTTTGGTTCGAAGGCTGGCACTCAATCCACTAGGCCACACCAGCCAGGGCTATATTTCTTTTTCTAACTTTAATTAGTTTTTCTTTTTATTTTTCAATTATAGTTGACACAGAGTATAATATTACTTTTGGGTGTACAACACAGTGATTAGACATTAATCTACTAAGTGATCTCCCCAATAAGTCTGATACCCATCTGTTACCATACATAGTTACTATAATATTATTGACTATATTCCCTACACTGTATTTTATATCTGGCTGACTATTCTGTAACTACCAATTTTTACTTACTAATCCCTTTACCTTTTCACCCATCTCTCCAAACTCCTCCCATTGGCAAACTTCAAAATGTTCTCTGTTTCTCAATGAACCTGTTTCTGTTCTGCTTGCTTATTTACTTTGTTTTCTAAGTTTCACATACAAGTGAAACCATAGAGCATGTGCCTTCTTCTCTCTGACTTATTTCACTCAGCACAATACCCTCTAGGTCCCTCCATGTTGTTTCAGATGGCAAGATTTTATCCTTTCTTATGGCTGATTCATATTCTACAATACACACACATACTATATATATATATGGCATATATATGTGCATATGTACATACATGTGTATGTGTGTGTATATGTATACATCTATTAATTATCACTTAGGTTGCTTCCATATCTTGGCTATTGTAATTAACAATGCAATGAATATACAGATGTATTTGTCTTTTCAATTTAGTGTTTTGGGTTTCTTTAGATAAAAACCTAGAAGTGGAATTGCTTGGTCCATTGTCTCTCATTATATAGCCTTAGTTTTATAGTCTGGTTTGTCTGGTGTAAGTGTTGCCACCCTCAATTTTGTTTTTTTTTTATTTATAGTTTCATGAAATATATTTTTCTCATCTCTTTCCTTTAGTCTGTGTATAGCTTTCAAACTGAAGTGAGTCTCTTGTAGACAGCCTATGTGAGGGTCTTGCTTTGTTATCCATTCAGCCTCCATGTGTCTTTTGATTGGAGAACTTAATCCATTTGTAACTACTTGTTGATAGACATGTCTTCATTGCTATTTTATTATTCATATTTTTTTATCTTTTTAACATTCCTTGTAATCCTGGTTTGGTGGTGATGAACTCCTTTAGCTCTTTTTGGTCTGGGAAGCTCTTAATCTTTCAATTCTAAATGATAGCTTTGCTGGGTAGAATAATCTTGGTTGTAGGTCCTTGCTTTTCATGACTTGGAATGTTTTTTGCCAATCACTTCTGGCCTGAAATGTTTCTGTTGAGAAGTCAGCTAACTGCTTTTCTCTTGCTGCTTTTAAGATTCTCCCTTTGTCTTCAACCTTTGACATTTTAATTATGGTGATTCTTGGTGCGGGCCTTTTGAGTTCATCTTGTTTGGGACACTCTGTGCTTTCTGGACTTGTATGTCTATTTCTTTGACCATGTTAGGGAAGTTTTCACCATTATTTTTTCACATAGGTTTTCCTTATCTTTTTCACATAGGTTTTCAATTCCTTACTCTCTTTCTTCTCCTTCAGGCACCCCTATGATGAGAATGTTGGTATACTTGAAGTTGTCCCAGAGGTTCTTTATACTATCTTCATTTTATGGGGGATTCCTTTCTCTTTTTACTGTTCTGTTTGAGTGGTTTCTGCTTTCTTACCATCCCAAACTCTCATCTGATCCTCTGTTGCATCTACTTCCCTATTGATTCCCTGTAATGTACTTTAGTCCATGTATTCTTCTTTCCTGACTTATTCTTTTTTTATGTTTTCTATCTTCATTTTTATGTTTCTTATCTCTTTCTTGAAGTTCTCACTGAGTTCATCTACTCTTCCCCTAAGTTCTTTGAACATCCTTATGTTCAGTGTTTCAAACTCTACATCTGGTAGACTTCTTGTCTCTGTTTTGTCTAGTTCTTTTTCTAGAGCTATGTTCTGTTTTGTTTTGTTTTTTTCTCATTTGGGACACATTTATTTGTTTCCTCTTTTGGTTGCCTCCATGTTTTTCTATGTATTAGGTAAAGTTGCTGTGTATCCAGGGCTTGATAGAGTGGTCTTATGTAGTAGGTGTCCTGTATGATCCAGTGGCACAGACTCCCCAGGTACCTAATCTGGGCACTCTAGATGTGCCCCTGTGTAGGCTGTGTGTACCTTCCTGTTGTAGTTGAGCCTTTTTTTTGCTATTATCACCTTGATTGGAGGGATTTATCCCCAGGCTGCAAGTACTAACTGTGATCAGCTGTTCAGGGGGCAACCTCGGAGAGGACTTAATTCAGCAGGGCTATGGTGCCCACTGAATCTGCCTCTTGAGTGTGTCACTTGTGGAAGTGGTTGAGTAGTGTTTTGACATGATCTGAAGCCATCCACCAGGTGCTCTGGCTCTGGGGCATCTTTGAAGGTGCAGACCAAGGTCAATTGCTACCCGTGCCCTGCCTAAGGCCATCCAGCATGCAGTACAAACCAATCTGCAGATGGCTGCTACTTGTGCTGGGCTCAAGCTGCCCCAGAGCGGTCAAGCTGCAAACTAAGTCTGGCTGCCACTAGTGCTGAGCCTGGGGCCACTTAGCAAGGGGTACAAGGCATGCCAAGGCCAAATGCTGCTTGTTTGAGAGAATGTAGAGAAGTCTAAGGCATGAGCCAAGGTGAGCAGTTTGTATGTCAAAGCCACTGGAAATGGCTTGGGTGGGCTTGGAAGTTGGGTGGAGTAGGGTCTCAGGATAGGGTGAATATGTTAGCCGGGTTGATGGAGACTCAGATATGGCAACTGCCTGCCTGCTCAGGGAAGGCTCAGAAAAGGAACAGTGGTTTCTGCCAGCACTTCTGTCTGGGAGAAAGCTACCCCTCCAGCCCTTGCCCTGCTGCTCTGGGGAGGAATTACATTCCTCCCCAAATGTCCCTGGTGCTTTTTGAGCTGCTTTCCCAGCTGTGAAGCTTAAAATAAGTGAGTCAGAGTAAGTCTATATTCAGACCCTTTAAGAGGAATGCCTGGGACTCTAGAAACCATTCATCTCACTCAGCCACAATCCCCACTGGTTTTTACAGCCAGCAGTTATTGGGACTTCCCTTCCTGGCACTGGAACTCTGTGCAATGGGGCCTGGTGTGGGACTGGGATCCCTTACTCCTCAGGGCATCATTTGTAGCTGAGATATCCCTCCTGATTTTTATCTGCCACAGGAGGGTTGGGGACCAGCTTGCTCTGCATCTCCACTTCTTCTGCCAGTCTCTATATAGCTTCTTTATATCCTTAGTTATAGGACATCTGTATGGGTACATTTTAGGTTGTTCTGAATGACAATTGTTCTGTAGTTTAGCTGTAATTTTGATGTGGTTGTAGGATGATTCAAGTACTACATTTACCCATACTCAGAATTTGCTCATATTTAACATTATGCCTAGACTAATGTTGTGACTAATAGTTTTCCTTGCTCTGAGTCAGGGTTTTGATGTCTCCATTGGCTTTAGAAAATTAATGTCCATTCACTACTTCCAAAGTCTGGTTATCTCTCATTGTTTAATACTTTTGCAGAATGTAAAAAGGGCCCTATTTGCAATGGGGCCCTTTGGACATAGATTGGCTGGCGTACATGACGCAGAGTTTGCTCACCAGAACCAATACCCATGCTGGATTCTAGCTCTCCACATCTTTTTATGACCTGTTTGCAGAAAGGAAAGCTCCAGGAAGCTGGTGGTAGCAGAGTCCTTTGTTGCACTTTATCCTCAGAATTATGTTCTTCAGCTTTAACTTTAACTTCCAGTGGAAGCCTTTCTTTGATCTGTATCTCCTGTCAGGTTATCCTTTCACAGAATATTATACCAAAATCAGTATTGATTAATTAATTGAAGAAAATGTAATTTAATGTTTCTTTTTTTCTTTAGTCTGGCATTGTCCAATAGGACTTTCTATGATGACAGGGATGTTCTTTATCTGTGCTGTCCAGCATGGCAACTACTAACCACATATGGCCATTGAGCACTTGAAATGTGGCTGCTGCATTTGAGGAACTAAGTTTTAAATTTTTATTTATTTTTAATTTAAATTTGAAAAGTAAACACACAACACAATATACTGTTGACATATTTTAGAATTATGCACTTGAATTCTATATAATTTTATTAACCAATGTCACCCCAATGAATTCAATAAAAATTAGAAAAAATCCCTAACTGTTAAAAAAAAATTAAACAATATTATGTGGCTAGTAACAACCTACCTTACTGGTCAGGGCATCTCTGGACTAGAGGCCCCATAAATAGAAGGGTCAGGTCTTAATTGTCCATCCTTGCATCCAGGTTGACATTCAGCCAGTATCCATCAAGGTAGTCATTGGTTGGGGTATTGTTGCTGTCTCAATCACTTAAGTGTCTTCCAAGTCCAGCAATTCCATATTTTGTCTCTCACCACATGGACCCTTGACCCAGAACTAAAGGGTTAATTGTCCTCCAGTGACACAGCATGTATCCATTTAACTGTCTGGAACTTGTCCTATGCTGGCTGTTAAATAGCATATAACCTCTGATTATATATATCCACAGCATCTATTGTAGTACTGACTAATAGTAGACAATCAATAATGTTGTGGTATAGTGATGGGCAAACACATGGGGGGGTAGGGAGATGAATGGATGGTGGATACATCTCATTTCCAAATGGAGTATTATATAAGAGAGAGGAACAGAATTGAGACCAGTCTGGGTCTCCCTGATGACTATTTTTTGTTCCCTAGTTACCACTCAATATTCCTGTAAACGTTTACTTCTTTGTCAACTGATGGGCCTAGAGCAACAGGCTCCAAATTGGTCACTGAATTCCAGTGCCATATGCAGCACAGATTGCCACACTTCCTTCTGGACGTCACTTTTGTCTCAAAATGCCTAAAACCAGACTGAATCTCACTCACTCACCTATGAACACCCACCATTCTCTCCCCAGGTGCCCCAGTCCCAGTTTCTGTCAATACTAACTTATCCTTGTTTTGTATTCACCACCAAGAAAAGAGTAAATCTTTGATCTGGGTGTTTAAAAAGCCTTCTTTCCATTCCCTCTGTTGGCATATCCTTCCCGATATGGTTGTGAAGTCTTTTAAGTGGTTGTCATGCCTAAAGCCACCTTCCCCTGATTCCATCCTACACATGAAAGGACTAACATTTCTGTAATATGCACATCATCTAGTTGCTTCTAGTTGCTTGTTCAATAATCTAGTCCTTATCTAACAGTCCTTATCTAGTCCTTATCTAGGCCTTCTCTTTGAGGATCCCTAAATGCCTTTTATTCCAACTAGGCAAGTTGGACTCTTGACTACTAAAGATATTTATTTCCCAGCTCCAAGCATTTGCTACCCTTGGTCTCACCAGCAGAGAAACCCTTTCTCAGTCTCTTAGACTATACTTGTGTATGGATTTCTGTTAAGAGCCTTCTGATGAATAAACTTTTTTCTATGTATTCAGTTTCTTGATTTCCCCTTGTAGGATAAAGAGAATACTAAGTCTGTTTTTGATATAGACCTTTGACCCCATGATAATTTTTTTTTTTTTTTAAGAATCTGAAGTTCAGTGGAGCCAGCAAGATAGGACAGTGTAAGGGTGAAAGGAAAGAGAAAGTTCAATGATTATCATCCAGGGATGTAGAATTCCCTCAAGTTGAAACAGCAAATTGCCTGGAAATGGGAGAGGTCAGGTATCAGTTGGAATATAAGAGGAAGGGAGAACAAGAGAGGAGTGATGTAAGAGTGTTCATTTAATCGATTACCAAGCACAGGGTGGGTTTCATGTCAGTTACATTTAGAGTCCCATAGTCTAGTGTGTAGACAAAAAGATGCTCATTTGGTAACTTTCACTGACCTTCCCATTTGCTCTGATGCTTGAACAACTACCAACCACCATCATACATTCTTGTCCACACATTTCATACATGTATCTCTTTTCTCTCTTGAGCTGCTGCATAGCAGAGGTATGTTAAATCTTTCTTTATCTGCTTACATCCCTCTGTTAGATGAGGAGTAAGAGTGCAGGGGACCTTTTTGCTTCCATAAATTTATGAAAATAGGAGGCAAGAGAGTGTAGGCAGAGGGCTGAAAGAAGAAAAACATTTCTTTCTGCTTTGTTATTGTTAGAAAAGAGAACAAGCAGGAAGAGTGGAAGTTATAAGGCAGGTTTGTTTGATAGTAGGATTCAAGCACCATACCGCATGATTTCACTCATATGTGGAATCTAATGGACAAACTGCACTAACAAGGAAAATGGAAACAGGCTTGTAGATGGGGAGCAGGATGCAGCTAATGGTAGCAAGGAGGTGAGAGGGTGGAGGGAGTGAGCAAAGAGGAAAAAGGGCTCATGGACATGGACAACAGTGTGATGATTGCTAGGGGGAGGGGGGAATAAGAAGACTAAAAGGTAATGGAATAAAATATAATAAAGATTAGATAAAACACACACATGCAAAAAGAAGGCAACGCCTGCAGTGGCAGCCCATTGCCTGCCTGGTGTTCTCTACCACTTCACCCAGATTAAATGGGCCATGCACTCATCATGCATGCCAATCACCCTGCTTATTGCTTGTGTACGATGTGTCTCCTCCATGGACTGGAGGGTCTCTGAAGGCAGGATGCGTGACTGTCTCAGTTGCTGTTCTAGCTCTAACATCCCAAAGACAGCATATTTATGTTGTGGATGACTAGTTCAGTAGCCTGGATTAGGCCTGTGAAAGGTGATTGCACTCTTTGTATGTTGAAACTCTTCCTCTCTCATCCAGATTCCCCCACCCCACCGCCCAATCTAGATTAGTCTTTGAAAATCAAGAGAGCCAGGCTTCTGTCCTGGCTGTATGAACTGACCACATGATCTTAACAACAGATTTGATCAACCTGATCTCAGTTTCCTCATTTAAATAGTAATAGTAATAGTAATAATAATAATAAAAAGAATAGAACTAGTATTGTCTGTACGTAGGGCCCCTTCCAACTCGGAATTCAGTGAATAAATAAGAAAGACAGAAACTAGGCCACAGAAGAGAAGGTTGAAGGAAAGTATCATTATCCCAGTGAGGCAGAGATGGATGAGCTAGGACCAGCAGTGGCCTCTCTGTGTCCCACTTGTGGGCAGAAATGAGCCCATTGTCTCCTGGACAAGAAAACTCACCAAACAGGTTCAGGAAGACCGTACTGATATTCTACTTTCTCTTTAGTGTATTAATAAACTAATATTTATATCATTTCATCCACCCTCTTGGTTGCATTAGAGAATTAGAAGAAATGAAAACAGGGTTTGCCCGCAAACTTTTATATTTGCTTGAGCACCAAAAATGTGTAATCTTGCTATTCATCCTAATTACTCAGTTTCTAATCGGATGACCTAAGGAAAACAATGATGTGTGGTTTCTGAGAAATCTCTTCACTCAACCACAGATTAGATCTACTGGCTGTTTCTATTCAATATTGTGATGTGAAGCTATTTATTGAAAACATTGGTGAACCTGTACAATGGCTGGAAATGGCAAAGGACAAACACAAATTTGGGTGAAATGGCTTGTTAATAAGTTATAAAAACAAGGAATTTGGTTTTTCCTAATGGAGGGGGCTTCAGATTTCAGATTTCTTCAACTTTTCAGGAGTTCCAAAGCCAAAAAAAAAAAAAAAAAGTACTTACAGTCAGAATATTTTTTGGAAAACATGTGCCTAGTTTGTTTTGAATTTGGGTAATTATTT
Source organism: Macrotus californicus (assembly GCA_007922815.1). Lineage (NCBI taxonomy): Eukaryota > Metazoa > Chordata > Mammalia > Chiroptera > Phyllostomidae > Macrotus > Macrotus californicus. The sequence continues at coordinate 4,900 of VMDR010005094.1, read as the reverse complement.
TCACAAATGAGGATTCTTGCCTCATAATGTGTCAACCACAAATCTGTGCCTTGCATTCAGCCAGTGCTAAATAAATGGTAATAATGACTACTATTATTCAGAACAATTACATAACTCCTCTCCTACTGACTGACCTGTGTGTGTGTATGATTTGGCAAGTTGGTTAACTCATTGGATCTCATTCCCTCTATTTAAGAAGGGTACATTTTTGAAAAATTATTGTGGTACATCCCAGCACAGGGTACTATGACACTGGCATATAAGTCAATATTCTTACCCTGGTAATGTCATCATTTCTTCCTTCATTCATTCACAAATACCTATGGTACAGTTAACAGACCTAAGGACCCTGAATTCATGATAAAATTATAAGATAAAATTTAAAATAAATAAAACAATCCAAGTTGTATTCATTATCATGGACTAGTCAGTCACAGAAAGGAATATATGCTGGGCTCAGAATGCAAGGATATGTTTATATTCATCTCTGATGGGGGAGAGGGCCAAGATTGATTCCTCATATAGGTCAATTTTTCTCTTCCATCTTCCTGGGCCAGATTTTGTCCTTTTTGAGTTGGTTAGTCTTCCTCCTGGACCATCCTCACCCTTCCCTGATTGGCCTTGCCCTTGAAAGCTATTTCCTCCCTTTGCAGTGACCATTTACACTCCACAGGGCTAGCCTGTCTCCACCAAGTCCATAAACCTTGTCTCTGTGAAGAATCAATGCCCATTTATACCTGCTAATGCGTTAATAACAGAAACGTCCCTGGCCATGACCTACCTGAGTCATTACACACTAATCATCAGAGGCAATTTCGAGCAGATTGACTGGTGATCGGTGTCCTCCCCAGCGTCCAGGCAGGAGGACACACGGCTGCCTTCACAGCCCCTGAGCAGATGGCCCGAGAGCATAATCACACACTACAGCCGGTGTGGGTCTGGCTCCAGGACGGGAATCTCTATGTCTTGCATGCAAAACTGATCTCTCTCACCTAGGGGCTGTGTTCCAAGTACCACCTTTCATTTTGGAACAGAATCCAAGCTCTCACTGACCTTCTTTGTGCCCATTTAAAACATTGCACAAATAATTCTCTAAAGACGTTGAGAAGATGAGGTTTACCTGCATCTGAATCATTCTAATATGCACCACTGCCTGAAGCCAGTTTAATTCATTTCCCACTTTTCTGTGTAATCCCTGTTCAGATATGTGGTCCAAAGCTGTGGTCATCAGGGCTTGTAATTGGACATTAAGGTTTCTTTCCTTCGGTTTTAGCTCGAGCATTTATTGTTGCTATTTCACTCCATACAATCATAATTTTGAATGTTACTCAATATATCATCAGGGATACAAGAGAGGCTCCTGCTTCTTCATCATTCTTGCCAGAGTTAACTCAGAATCTACAGAGTTTCCTTCCTTGGGATAACTTCTTAAGGATAAATAGCCCCAAGAGGAATTGCCCATATTTTGCTGTGTATAATGTGCTCCATGTATAATGCACACCCACGTTTTTGGCCCAAATGTTCAGGAAAAAAATCTTTTGTTTTAATGTTTTAATTCAATTTTTAAATGTATTTATATTTAGAAACAAAACCAATTATTATATTCCAGGATATTATCTTGCATATGGATATCATTATTGCTTTCTAGAGTTACACTTTTAATGCATAAGCATAAATAAAATAATTAAAAACATTTATATAGATATAGAATTAGTACTACCCATGTATAATGCACGTCCTTATTTTTCCCTCAAAAATTGGGGCAAAAATACACATTATGCACTGCAAAAATACAAGCATCTTTATGATTTTGGATGTACTTTGCTAAATCATTTTTTAAATGGATGGTGTTAATTTGCAGCCAGCTCACTGTCCTGTGCACTTTCTGCTCTTGGCTGCCTATGTTTCCCCTCCCCCCATAATGATGATTTAGATTATATTTAAGAGGAACTAGGCAATGGGGTGGGAAATATGGGTCAGATTGAATCTTTACTTTCAAAGAATTCATAGAATAGAGGAAGAAGCCACATTAGAAGATAACCTATTGCTCTTTGATGTGATGATGCCCTAAGGAAAAAGGAGCTTCGGAATTCATGGATTCTGCCACAGACATTATTTCTGAGACTAATATAATTCAAGAGACTCAACCTTTGACTTTTCTGAGGTGGATGTCATGCTATTTCTTGACAAGGGTTTAGAGATTCTGGAAATCAGGGGTGTGATGGTTCTCTAGTCCCATATACCATGTATCTGGTTTTATGTATATGTATTTTTTTCATGTATAAGAGCTTTGTTAAATGCATTGTTCTCAGTCTAGTTTTGTAGCCCATACACTTCAACACACTCTAAAAATTGTGTTGGTAGAAGTTCATAAATGTGTATGGCTAAGCCAATAAGCTGTGAGTCTTTTGATTTTGTGTGTTCAGTAGACACAATGGCTCCCACTGAAACTCATTCACTGAAATTCAAATAAAGGAAGCAGCTGGCCTAGTGGGAAAAACACAGACTTTAAGACAAGTGAGAATTCCAGTCTCGGCTCTCTATTGACCTCTTCTGCAAACTTAGTAAAGTTACTTAAATTTCCTCAGCTCCAGTTTCCTTTCCTGTAATGCGGATGACAATAGTAACCCATAGTTTTCCTTGTGGCAATTAAATAAAACTGTTTTGCGAGCAGAGGGTGTCTGTTTGGGGAACGCTTTTTGGAAAAGAGAGTTGAGAGTCCAAGACTGTAGTTTTGACAGTGATCAATTCAGCAAAAGATAATGGCAAAAGTAGTCCTCAGTTTTAGTTAGAAAAGACCTTGTTTATTGTGGTTCTGATGAGGAAATGTGAAGAGAAGAAATGAGGCACTAGGATCCCACCAGAAAGTGAGTGGGAATCTAATAACTATGTGGGGGAATCAGAGTTACTGTCGACATTCAATTTGAAGTCATTTGCTTGGTCATAATCCGACCCTCCACCCTATCTGACCCATTCTCCTCTTCATTTGATCATGACATTAACTTCTTCCTTCAAAATGCTTTTACTTAAAATGTTTTGAGTAATATTTCAATGCTTTCAATGGAAGTTATGTGAAGTGCTGAGTTCCTGCCTGGGTTCATGCAGTGGAGAACAGGTGCTGTCCTTAGCGATTCTGAAGATAAAAGCTAATGTGTTGGAAATTTGCTTATGGGCCAGGTCTTGTGCCACGCATTTTATATTGCACCACATCATTTCATCCTCTTCATAACCTAATGAGGTAGGTTCTGCTACTTACTGCTATTTTATAGATGAGGAACTGACAGAGGTTGAATGGATTGCTCAAACTCAGAGGGCATGTAAAAGGAGCTGGGTTTGAACTCCAGCAATCTTGACCACTACACAAAATTCTTTCTAAATGCAGGACTAGGGTTCAAAAGTGCCAGTGGGACTGTACATTTCATCAAAGGAATAGTGGGGAGGACTTTTGGTTTCAACAGGGATTTGAGGATGGTGGTGCCTGAAGATCTCAGCTCTGGTCTAGGTTATACGAGTATTTTTAACTCTGCTTCTCCCAAAAGTGGATGAAGTTGATGACTGGTAGGATTTTAAAAAACAGATCTTTCTTTCTTCTTTCTCTTCCTCTTCATGCAAAGAAAGAACGAGGGACATGGAATTGCCAGTTGAAACATTCTCTGTAGTTCCCAGGGGCTGTGCTTTAGAAAGCAAAGTGGAGAACCACCTGGAGCCACAGCTCTAAGTCCTTCTGGTGTCCAACATACTGTAGCCTCACAGTAGTTTGACACTCCATAAAGTTAAACTGGGTTGCAACTGAAGCTGCATTCTTAGGGAAAAGAAAACTAAAGGACTAAGAAGCAAGGAACCTAATTGTGCCTTTGCGATTATATAAATATAATCTATGTGCATATGTACATGTATATGTATGCGAGTATACATGTTTTAATACTGTGAATATTCAAATATGTTAATGAAGAGTTATGGGGATGAGAAAATAAAGGAAGGAGTACAATTATTTCAGTCTAAACTAAAAAAGACATTGTTTTTCAGAGCCCGCAGTCCTATACTGCATGGTGGTGGTCCACACAGTTTGCCAGCTTCTTTCCTAAGGCTGACTCTGTAAATATGTTTTGAAGAGCCTGGAGGGGCTACGCCTTGCCTGGAGCTCCTAAGAAGTCTTATGCATCTTTATATCCTCCTCAGCAACACCCTCACTGTGCTGAGCTCAAAGTCACTGACAGTACTTACCAAGCCCCTATTCCCCCTGTGAGAGCTTTGATCAGGGATGTGGTCAAAGGTGAGGAATCAGAACTGGCACCCCACCATTCCTGTGATCCTCTTCCTCATCTCTTCCCTGCAGGTATTGCTCTCTCACTATATCAAGCAGGTGGCTGTAGCCGTTCTTTCATTTACTCAACAAATACACATCAAATGCTCTTCTACCCCAGTCATGGTTCTAGCCTCTGGGGATACAGTGATAAATAAGACAAGCAAGTTCCCTAGACATATGAGGCATATAGTCTCCAGAGGAAACAGATATTAGACAAACAGTCACACAAAGAAATATGTAACTACAAATTGTAGTAAGTGCTGCAAGATAAATTGCAGTAAGTGCTATGAGACATTCTAGGGAAAAGTCTTTTAGGGTAGGACAGAATACTTTGGACTTTTGAAAATTAAAAGATGGTATAGTTGGAACAGAGTACTGCAATAGATGCATATGATTGTGTTGAAAGAGTGGACAAGGGAGCATAACTATCAAAAGTAGAGATTTTAGATTTTATCCCAAGTCCCATGGGCACAATTAAAGGATCTGAAAAAGTAAGCGCCATGATTATATTTGTATTTTTATAATTTTTTCAAGTTGTTTGCCATATTTTTTTGTTGTTCAAGTACAGTTGTCTCCATTTTCCCCTCACCTCCC
>VMDR010005093.1:0-54345 GCA_007922815.1 Macrotus californicus | reverse complement strand
GGGGAAACTCCCAGCCTCACAGGAGAGTTCGCTGGAGAGACCCACAGGGTCCTAGAACATACACAAACTCACCCACCTGGGAACCAGACCAGAAGGGCCCAATTTGATTGTGGGTAGCAGCGGGAGTGTTTGAAAGTCAGTGGAGAGCGGAGCAAGAGGTATTGTTCCCTCTCAGACCCCTTCCCCACATACAGCACCAAAGGCAGCAAAGTGGGTTGCCCCGCCCTGGCGAGCACCTAAGGCTCCACATCTTAATATGTAGCAGGTGCGTCCAGACAAACAAATAGGGCCCAAATGAAAGAACAGACCAAAGCTCCAGAAAAACAACTACAGGACAAAGAGATGGCCAACCTAACATATGCAGAGTTCAAGACACCGGTAATCAGGAAGCTCACAGAAATGGTTGAGTATGATCCCAAAATAGAGGAAAAAGTGAAGGCTATGAAAAGTGAAATAAAGGAAAATGTACAGGGAACTAACAGTGAAGGGAAGGAAACCAGGACTCAAATCAACAATTTGGAGCAGAAGGAAGAAAGAAACATTCAACCAGAACAGAATGAAGAAACAGGAATTCAAAAAAATGAGGAGAGGCTTAGGAACCTCCAGGACAACTTTAAATATTCCAACATCCTAATCATAGGGGAGCCAGGAGGAAAAGAGGAAGAGCAAGAAATTGAAAACTTATTTGAAAACATAATAAGTAGAACTTCCCCAGTCTGGCAAAGGAAACTGACTTCCAGGAAGTCCAGGAAGCCCAGAAAGTCCCAAAGAAGTTGGACCCAAGGAGGAACACACCAAGGTACATCATAATGACATTACCCAAGATTAAAGATAAAGAGAGAATCTTAAACGCAGCAAGAGAAAAGGAGACAGTTCCCATTAGACTATCAACTGATTTCTCAAAAGAAATCTTACAGGCAAGAAGGGGCTGGAAGAAGTATTCCAAGTCATGAAAGGCAAGAACCTACATCCAAAATTACTCTATCCAGCAAAGCTATCATTTAGAATGGAAGGGCAGATAAAGTGCTTCCCAAATAAGGTCAAGGTAAAGGAGTTCATCATCACCAAGCCCTTATTATATGAAATGTTAAAGGGACTTATCTAAGAAAAAGAAGATGATCAAAAATATGAACAGTAAAATGACAACAGTCTCACAACTAACAACAACTGAACCTAAAAAAAAAAACAAAGTAAAAAACTAGAACAGGAACGGAATCACAGAAATAGAGATCACATGGAGGGTTATTAGTGGGGAGAGTAAGGGGTAGAATGGGTGAAAAGGTGCAGGGAATGAGAAGCATAAATGGTAGGTAAGAGATAGACAGGGGGAGGTTAAGAATAGTGTAGGAAATATAGAAGCCAAAGAACTTATATGTATGACCCTTGGACATCACCTAAAGGGGGGAATGTGGGTGGGAGGGGGGTACAGGGCAGAGGGAAATAAAGGGGAGAAAAAAATGAGACAACCGTAATAGCATAATCAATAAAATATACTTTTTTAAATTTGCAATAAAAACCCTAAAAAAAGATTTTAAATAAATACATAAATAATTTTTAAAGTTAGATTTCAAAAAAGGAGGAGGGGCTGCCTGTCACCAGGCACTGCCAGGCTGGGCGAAGGGGAGAGGAGAGCAATCTTCCCCCGGGGATGGGGGTGTGAGCAGAAGCAAAGAGGCATCATCTGCGGCAAGGAGGGAAGACGCCTTCAGGATACAAAGTCACTGGGGGCAGGAGCGGGAAATGCAGTGCCTGACTCCTCCCACAGCCACATCAAATTACAGCGCGATTACGGAACAGTCACCCTGGAGAATCATCGGGCCACTAGCCGAACAGAGCTGCTGTAACTAAGGACAGATGCAAAACAGGCTGGCCCACGCCCACGAGTGGCGGTTAAGACTCAGGACGGATATCTTGGCTGCAGCGGTTCCCCCCGAAAAACGAGGGTTGCCAAAGGCATTGAGAGCTAAATCTCCCTATTTTGCACATGACCCTAGCCATGCCCGACCGCAGTGCGGGGTTGCCTTGATCCCCCACCCTCATTCCCTCGCTTGCTCCCGCCACCAAATCTTCACCCGGAGAGGTGAGGTCACTTCTCTGAGGTCCCCTAGACAGCAAGGAATGAAAGAATTTAAGGAGAGAGGATGTATTTTTCCCTCATCCTTAATTTTTTGAACAGCGTCATGTCACCAAGCCAGAGATGGTGGCCCAGGTGACTATACTGAGTCTGAATGACCAGAAGTGATTCCGCAGAGTTGCCCCGGGACCTCACCGGCGGGATGGCTTCCTGGTGATGGATCCCAGGGGGATCCGGAAAGATGCAGTTCACAGGTTGGCCACTTGGTGGCGCTGCTGGGGAAAATATTCACTGCCTCGCCGGGTTCAGGCCTCCCAGGCTCTAGCTGACATCTCTTAGCTTGAACATGTGACTTAAATCACAACAGGATCGTAGCACTTTCTTCTTCTCCTCCGCGGATAAGATTAAAATTAAAAACGGTGGTAGATATTTTTGGGACTCTCCTTCCCCCTTTATTCAAAAAATGATTTTATTTGTTTATTTTTAGAGAGAGGGGAAGGGAGGGAAGAGAAACATTGATCAGTTCGTTGCCCCCCCATACGCGCCCTGACCCGGGACCGAACTCACAACCCAGGTATGTGCCCTGACCGCCCAGCGGCCCTTTGCTTTGCAGAACGAGGCCCAACCAAGCGAGCCACACTGGTCAGGGCTCCTCGCCCTTTGGAACGCAGGATTATATACAAATAGGGCTGCCTCCCAGGTCCCCACTTGGGGGTGCGCAAGAAGCCGCTGATGGATGTATCTCTTTCACATCAATGTTTCTTTCCCTCTCTTTCTCCCTCCATCCCCTCGCTCTAAAAATAAATAAATATTTTTTTAAAAAAATTATTTGTTTCAGGGACCTGAATGGACTTTTTCAGGGTAGGTAGAAACACATAAGATGTAAATGGCCCTCAGAAAAAGGACTTCTGAAAGATTTGTCCCTAACTTTGAAACACCTTCACTTGACAGCCTCCCCCTTATTACACGGCTCACACCTCCATGGCCCACACCATCCAGAGTCAGCTGGGGTGGTGAATACCCAAATGGACTTCTAGGAAGACTAACTGGCCAAGGTCTGTTTGAACAGGAGCAAGGCAAGTGGCCAGACACCCATAGCTCTTGCGGCTTTGCCACGAGAAATATTAACAGGCGGGCCTGTGAGGCTTCAAGTCCGGAATATCAATACAGTAGCCGGTGGTGCATTCGGTAACTCTGACGCAATGACGGCAGGTGTCCGAGCACCCTGGCCTCAGCGTGACCGGCCCTGGCAGCTGACCCAGAACAGTGTGACATGATGTGAGAGCCAAGAACTCGGTCCTCCTTAAGCTCCGTCAGTGGACGACATTCCTTGATCTTGCTAGAGGGGGCTCATCAAACCCACCCAATTCCTAACTTAGCTGGCAAGGCCTAAAGCCTCTTCCAGGATCCGAGTCCCCTTGACTTTGGGGTCAGCCAGGTGCTTTGCTTACACAGCAGGTGGAAGGCTAGGCCTGGGGCACACAGACACCTGGAAAGTGCTGTTGAGATCTCTCAGTGTGGGAACAGCCGGGGCCAAACCCCGTGGCCCCCAGAGGCCTCCGCAGACGGGGTGCTCAGAGGCCCAGGGACCTGTGGCGTGTGTCCTGTCTCTACCCTGGAGATTCTCCCTGTGCCCTCTCCCCGACATTCTGTTGTTGGAACCACGAGCCCAGCTGGAGGCAGGGGGGCGGGGACACCTCCAACCCCGTTTTCCCCGGGAACAGTCTCACTGAGACAAGTGAAGCCCCTTCCCCATCAAGCCCTGACTGCCAAGAACTCAGAAGTGACAGTCTGGCCCCGCCAGGTGGCTCAGCTGGTTGGACGGTGGTGCCATAAACCGGAGGGTTACGGGTTCAATTCCTGACCAGGGTACACACGCAGGTGGCAGGTTTGATCCCAACCAGGGCTCATAGGAAAGGCAACTGATCAGTCTCTCTCACGTGGCTGTTTCTTCTCCCTCCCCGGTCTCTGTAAAAATCTTTTTGAAAAAGAAGCCGTTAAAGTGGGCTCTTAATCCAAACTGACTGGTGTCTCGTGAGAGGAAATTTGGACATACACGGAGCACCAGGGCACCTATGCGGAGATCATGTGAGGACACAGTGAGGCGGTGACCGCCTGCACGACAGGTAGCAGCCTGGGAAAAACTCGGCCTTCCAGCCTCCAGGGCGCCAAGAGAGGAAATGTGTGTTGTCCAAGCCACCCGGTCCGCCGCACACTGTCACCGCAGCCCTCGCAAACTAACACTGATCCGGGAGTCGGAGCTTCGTTAATGTCCCTATCATGGCTGCGTGTTTCCAACCGCGTGACCTCAGAGCGGCTCTGGGAAGCGCTTGTTCATTAGCCAGGCGCCAGGGCACTCAGTGCTGGGGCCACTCTCCCCCACACGGACACAGGCTCGTTTCGTTAAACTCATTCAACATTTATTGAATTGTGAACCATTGCAAACAGGGCTGAAACCTGAGCCTCACGCATCCGGATCCCTCTCTGGGCCCTGCCTTGAGAAGGAAGCCTTGAAGCAGGAACACCAGCAGGGAGACGGGGAGACGGAGAAAAGGAGGGATCAGGGAGGAAGAGGGCCAGTGTGCAAAAGCAGATTCCAGGGAGACACACACACACACTCACACATACACAGGCAAAGACCAGGGCATCAGTCTGCCCCGCCCGGCGGCCGCAGAACATCAGGGAAAGACCGGCGTCCACGAGACATTTCAGTCCATCCCTTCAAGAAGCGTCTGCCGAGAGGGGCAGGGCCAAGGTCACTGGACTGCAGAGAGAGAAGTGGGGGAGGGGGTCAGCTTGCAGGGAGAGAGGCCGGGTTGGGGCCCATCATAAGGGACCAGCGATAAGAGGGAGACCCGGAAAATGCCACCACACAAGGAAGGTGGGATGACCATGAGGGGAAAATTCTAACCCAACAAGGCAAGGCGGGCCCAGGCTCAGTCCTCATGTGAGTTTGCCCTGAGAATCGGAAAGGGGAGGCCCGGCTGTGGAAGTGGGTGGCCCAGGCCGACTTACAGAAAGCCTGACACACAGCCCTTCCCCGCCCTGCTCCCCCTCAAGGGTCCGTTTCCAGAGAAGCCATCACAACCTAAATTGATTCCTCTGACCCCTCCCCCCACCCAGACCATTCCAGCTCAGCCCTCTTCGCTAGCCACCCTCCGATTCCGTGGGGCTCACCTTGCCCAGAGACAGGCTAACCAGGAGTGACCTTGGAATGTCCCGCCTGGGGCCACACTTGCTCACCTACGCTAACCACGTGACTGATGTTGGGGGCCTTGGGGGCCAGGAGGTGGCAGCTCTTGACCTCTGCAGGGACTGGAACTAAGGTAGGCCACGCAGTGGGTCAGCTGTGTCTACATGCCTGCGCCCCCCGAAAACACCCAGGACGCCAAGGCTCAGGTGACCATCCCTGGCTGGTGACACTCCGTGCCTGCTGTCACACCCCACCGCTGGGGGTGGGGGTGCTAAGTGCCGTCCACAAGACTGGACCCTGCCCACTGCCTCTGCCCTTCACGACTTTAATCTCTATCACTTCCCTGTGACGAAGCGTAACCGGGTGCAACAGCTTTGGCCCGTTCTGTGAGTCCTCCTAGCAGACCGCCGAACCCGAGGCTGGCGCTGGAGACCCCAAAACTGCGCTCACAAACCAGGCAAACGAGGACCACTCTCTCCCTTTCCCCTTTCTCGATTCAATGCCATTTTCACTTCTGTTGGCCGAAATCACCCACTGATGGGCCTCTCTGGCATCCAGGTAAACCTCGCACTGATTTAAGGGAACACCTCTGAGTCACGGACAGCCGGGAGGTGGCGCGCACTGTGCGCGTGCACAGGGCGGGCTCCTCTGAGTTGTCACGTGGTCAGGCCCTCGCAGGGGGGGCACCCCAGTCCCACTCTCCTTAGAGCAGCCGCCCGCATGTACGCAGCTTTGAAATCACACCATTCCTGATTTGTCTTTCTAAATCGGGGGAGGCTCTCTTCACTTCAGACCCACACTCAAGGCAGGACATTTGCACTTCTGCAGTGCACTGACACCTGCAGGTCGAAGTTCACACTGAACGTGACCTTGCTCTGTCCTAGCAGAGCAGCCTAAGACCCGGAGCTGGCTTTGAAAGCGTTAGAGAACCAGCATGCCAGGGCAGGTGTGGGGTCCGCAGTGTTCTGATAAGGTGCTTGGTTCTAAACCCTGGTGGGGGGAGGGGGGAGCCTGACACCCAAGTTTGGAGGGTGGCAGAAAGCACTTCTAGGTTCTCCAGGGTCAGGAGCCAGAATTCGGTTCAGACTCAGCTAGTAACTGGTGCCCAGCTCTAGGGTGGACGGGGTTTGGGGCTCATCTGGGACATACTGGCTTGAAAGCTGGGAACCCGGCTCGGAAGGCGCTGTGACGCACTTGTATGGGGGCCACAGCATGACAGGAACTGTTGCCGGCTCTGGGGTGTCCCGGGTTGCAAACCAGTACTTGGGTTCGGAGTACGCTGGGAACTAGGAGTCAGTTTCTAGGGTCTGGGAGCTGGGCCCCCTCACCTCTGCCTTCAGGGCCCATTAGCCCTGAGCCAAGGCGGCTTTGATGGCGGCCACGAGCTTCAGAAACTTGCTCTCTGTGTCCACGTAGCCATCGCCTCTCTGGGGACAGAAGACAGAAATGGTAAGCCAGGTCCAAGACACCAAACCCACCAAGAGTCCAAAAATGAGGCAGGACGGACAGACAGACAGACCTTCTTGGAGTGAACCAGCTTCCCTGCTACCATTACTTCAAAGAACCCAGTAACCTGGGGAGTCCCCTCGCCGCACTGCGGGGAGAGAGACAGAGATGTTACAGGGGCTGGGGTGCTCTCTTGGGGACACCCACCCCCTCCCAGGAAGTGGAGAGCCAAGGTGAAGGGTCGGCCTGCCCACCCAGAGAGTGGGACCCATGTCAGAGCCCTTCCTTCCGTCCCCAAGACTCACGATGTCCAGGCACCCAGGGAACTCATCTTCCAACTTCTTTTTGAGCTGAAGGTACTGTAAGGGGGTGGGGGGGTCACAACAGGGGTCAACAGAGGCCATGCCAGCTAGCCCTCCCCCCCCACCACCATCTTCCCGGGCTGGCTGGCCAGCCGGCCACTCTGCTTACCTTGGGCTTGTAGCCTCAAGCGCCACTGGTGGGAGAGAGTGGAGCCCAGGGACAGAAGGAGATGGCGGGAATCCACGGAGAAGGGGGGGGTGGCGCAAGGGGGGGAGGAGACGGAGGGAAACAGGAGTGAGACCAGGAAGAAGTGACGAGGGGCACAGATAAAACCAAGCAGGGGCCAGACATCCTCAAGTGAAAGACACAGAGAGTGTTGGGGAGTGGACAGAGAGGGAGGGGCAGAGACGCAGGCAGGAGGCAGACACCCACACACAGAAACCCCACACAGAGCAAGGGAGGCAAGGACAGAAAGAGGGGTGGGGGTGGGGGAAGGGGGTGGCAAGAAAACCACAGGGAGGAGAAGGGAAGGAGGGAGAGAATGGAAGAGAGCTGGGTTAGGATGAGAATGGCAGAAACAACACCCCCCCCCCCCACCAGCCTTGGAAGGCTCTGAGGGGAGGGTGAAATCTAACGCCTCCCCAGCCCTCACAGCAGCTATTTCGGGGCGAGTCCCGTGCACCGGCCTGGGGAGGGCCTTCACACGTCACTCCACTCGGGCTTTGCTGAGTGGGCATTTCTAGCGCTGAGACAGAGCTGATGGCTGCCACCGTGGGCATTTCTCAGACCAGACAGCCGGTGGGCCCGGACTGTGAGCGACAGTCTGCACCGCCAGCTCCTGCCCTGAGCGCCCCACTCCCAGCCTCAGTTTCCTCGGCTGTAAAACGGAGCTAGGATGGCCCTCCCTGAAGAGGTTTCTGGTAGGGGAATTTCACACAACACAAATTTGCTAAAAGACACGGGCCAGCCTGCCAGGGGCACGCCCGCGCTGTACCACGCGCCAGAGGGCTCGTCTCCGAGAGAAAATGCCCCGCCCTCCCCGGGCTTCTCCACGGCGGGGAACCGGACCAAACTGTTAAACACACAGGACTCCACCCGTGGGGGCTATTCCCCCTCGACTGATGGGGAATCTGAGCCAGAAAAGGTGCAGGGTTAGTAGCGAGGTCCATCCATTGTATTCATTCCTTTCCGAACCACACCGAATATTCTCGAACATTCTCAACTCTCCGACCACACCCCGCGACTGTTCATGGTGTTGGGGGAGGGGACACCGAAGGACTGACGGAGGCCCCTCTCCCATTACCTATCGGACCCCGCCTCGCCCCCAAACTGGGTCCTACAGAGGGGAGGGTGCAAAGGGCCGCGCCCGTGTCGCAGGTCTACCTTTTGTAACCGGAGGGGTCTAGACGGTCACAACCCGGAGAAGGGTCAAGCCTCTCCGGTCTGCGCCCCGCTCACGCCCACCCCACCCACACGGGAGTCCCTGTTCTCGCGGAGGGTCCCCAGGGGTCCTGCCCCTGGCGCCCCTAGTCCCCGGCGCCCAGTTCCACTGGGTCCGGGCGGGGGCCTCCGGCGTCGCGCTCACCAGTAAACGACTCGGACCGCGAGCCCCATGACCCGCGAGCGCAGCATCCACGAACGCGCAGGTACCACCGACCAGGGCCGCCGATTCCCGGGGTCTGCGCCGGCTGGGAAAGCCCCGCCCCCAGCGCCCGTCTCCGCGTCCCACGGCGCGAACCAACGCCGCGGGGGGTACGGAGCGGAGAATTGCCCACAGCGGGGGACAAGGGACCCCACAGCCCGTGACTCGGGGGGTCTCACCCAAATGGGCCCCGTCTCCCCGTGGTGGGCCAGGGAGCTCAGGACAGAAGGAGTCCCCGGGAGACGTCCTGCGCGTCCCCTCCCGGATCCCCCCTCCGGGCCTGAATGGTACGACCTAGTGGGGCGGGGGGCGGGACCCACTGCAACGGGGTGGAGGCGAAATTGCTGAGGAGGGTGGCAGTTTCACCACGTGGTCAGAGAGGGCTTGGCTTTGGGGCTCCTCTCCTGCCCCGGAGAGAGCTAGAGGGCCGGGTCCGAAAGGGTTCGGGGTTGACAGGGGCGGGCCCATGCCACCGAGGTTTCCAGGGAGCGCGCCAGGGCCCCCAGCTGCCTTTTTAAAGACCCGGTGACACCTGATCACCATAGCAACCCTTCTTTTCTGTGCCTTCCAGCTCCTGGAAACGAGGGGTTCCTGGAACGTGCTGGGGCGCGGACGCCTCTCTCTCTGATCCCCAGACTCCCCGTCTGGAAGATGGGCGTGAGGACCTTCAGGGACTACACAGCGGACTCACCTGCAAGTCCTAGTTCTGGGGACAGTGGTCGGACGGTGGGAATAAGGCTGGAGGGCAACCTGAAAACAGAACCTCTCCCCTGGGGCCGACGTGAGCCTCACAGTGGTGCACACACGCCACGGAGAACTGGAACAATGTGTGGCCCGTGGGGACAGCTCAGTAAAGACTGACTTCGCTGGGGAGTCTTCCTGTCCCAGTTTCTGTCTGCGTCCCACCTGCTGTAACCCTGACGTCTCTGGGCAGGTGGCAGGCAAGTTTCAAGTGCCACTCCACCCCTGTTGCTGTGTGACCTCTGATCCTGGTGGTCTTGGAAAGATACGATGGGCTCGTGACTTGGAGCAGGGGCTGGGTGGGGTCCCTGTCCCCGGCGCAGTGTCCTTCAGTAGCTTCCAGGGCCCTCCGAACAAAACCCCAAAGCTTAGCACCATCTGCCCCTGCCTGGACGCCTTGGTCCCTTCTTGCCCCTTCTCTCAGAGCCCCAGTCTGCTGCCTCATCAAGAACCTCGCCTATGTTCTGCCTCAGGGCCTTTGCACGTGCTGTTTCTACCCTCCCCTGCCTGCTTCGTGCTCACCCTCCAGGAATCAGCTCCAGCATATTGCAGGGAAAGTTTGTCTTCTGTGGAAAGCTGCCCCGTCTACAGCGCATCAGTATTTGTTGCTGGGACCGTCATGACACAGCACGATGGTAAAAACCGAGTGGTCAAAACCACAGAAATTTGCGTCACAGTTCCAGGGGCCTGAGGTGTTGGAGACCAAGGTGTCAGCGAGGTTTCCTCTGAAGGCTGAGAAAGCATCTTCTCCCTGCTTCTGTCTCCCAGCGTCCGGTGTTTTGCTGGGAACCTTTGGCACTTGTTGGGGTGCAGATGCATCACGCCAACCTGTGTCTTCGTCTTCACGTGGCATCCGAATTTCTGCATTGTTTTAAAGATTTTATTATTTTTAGAGAGAGGGGAAGGGAGGGAGGGGGAGGGAAGGAAACACTGATCGGTTGCCTCTCACATGTCCCCAGCCGAGGGCCCGGCCCACGACCCAGGCATGTGCCCTGACTAGGAATCGAACCAGTGGTCCTTCAGTTCACAGGCCGGTGCTCAATCCACTGAGCCACGCCAGCCAGGGCCATCTTAGTCCTTTTGAGCTGCTATAACAAAACACCACAGACTGGGTGGTTTGTGAACAGTACAAATGTATGTATTTATAATTGTCTTAATTTATTGAGTTTTAGAGAGAGAGAGATATCAGTTTGTTGCTACACTTATTTATGCGCTCACTGGTTGATTCTTGCATGTGCCTTGACCAAGGATCGAACCTGCAACCTTGGCGCATCAGGATGATGCTCTAACCAACTGAGCTACGCAGCCAGGGCCTGAACAACAGAAATGCATTGCTCACAGTTCTGGAGGCTGGAAGTCCAAGGTCAAGGTGCCAGTATGGTCAAGTGAGGGCTCCCTTCATGGTTCATAGCCAGCACCTTCTCTCAGTGCCCTTGCTTGGAAGAAGGGGGGTGGTGGGTTCAGGTCCAGTCTGTCTGGGGCCTTTCCTAAGGGCACGGATTCCATTCCCCCGGCCTCCACCCTCATGGCCCAGACCCCTCTCAAAGCCCCAGCTCCTAACGTCATCCCCTCTGGGGGCAGGGCTTCAACATATGAATCTGGGGGGCACAAACATTCAGACCACAGAGTCCCCCAAAATGTTTTGCCACCGTTTGCATGTTCATTTCGATAGTCTTGATCAATAAATGTGTCTTCTTTGATCTCCTTTGAACTAGTTGTAAAAACCTCACCTTTAACACACATTTACTTTGACATCTGTAGGAGTCCTGATTCTCCCTTTCTTCTCCCCCAAATTATTTCTATGACAATACCATCACAAGCTGAATCCATGCCCCCTCGGGCTGGGCCGGTGTCCCCTCCACCCTCTCCCAGGCCCCCTGACATCCCCAGCGCATTTAGCAGGTGGCCAGGCACAGGGCAGACGCTCAAAGGGTGTTTTGTTGACCAGCTGAGAACTTGCCAGGGGCCTCAAGAGAAGAAAGACACCCTCCCCCCCCACCCCGCCTGCCACTGAGAACAAGGCTCCCTGTTGTCCTGCAGTGGGAAAGCTGGAGGAATTAGTTGTGACTTCAGGGCTGGGTCTCCCTCTCTCTTTCTCTCTCTCTCCCTCTCTCTCTCTCTCTCTCTCTCTCTAACACACACACACACACAGAGACCAATGGTAACACGCAGTGTACACCCTCACCTGGCTACACAATTGCACGCCCAGGCAAACCGCAACCCAGCCAGACACACAGCACCACAGCCACGCCTCCGTTCTGCCTCTCGATGACACGGAAGCACACCAGGCTCTCCGTTGGAAACCGCAAAAGCCCGTGTTGGTGCTGCCTGTCACCTCCCAGGCCCACTAAGCAGAGACAGGGGTTGAATCTTTATGGGCGTTTTATTCCGATGGCCAGCGATCTGAGAAGATGGCGGGGTATATACCCTAACAACAGACTGTCTTCCATTTCCTTTCACGTCAGCCTTTTTATCCGGAGGAAGAAGCATAGGTAAGGGATTTGGAATTCAAGGGAAAGAATGTGTAGGTGAGGGATTTGGAATTCAGGAAAGAGGTTCATCAGATAAAAGCTGCAGCCGGTAATTTCCCTCCCATCCGTTGATCTGTGATGGGTGATTTTCTATCTGCGTCCTGTGTCCTGGGCTGCGGGATGCCTTTCCCTGGAGCACAACGGCTCAGGTACCATCTTGATGGCTTCCAGCCCTCCTGGGGGCTCAGAGGTAGAACTGCTTATGGTCTCCAGGAGTGGGGGGCGGGGAGGGCACGCACTTTCACTTCCTGCAACAATAGCTTTTTACACACATTAATTAACTACAAAAAGCTTATGAACTATCACCTAAAACTAAAATTTCCTTTTTTTATAATGATATTGCCTCTTTTTTAAAAAAAGATTTTATTCATTTATTTATTTTTAGAGCCAGGGGAAGAGACGGAGAAAGAGAGGGAAATATCAATGAGTGGTTGCCTCTTGAGCGCCCCCTACTGGGGGACCTGGCCCACAACCCAGGCATGTGCCCTGACTCGGAATCCAACCGGCGACCCTTTGGTTTGCAAGTGGGTGGGTACTCAATCCACTGAGCCACACCAGCCAGGGCTTGAGTGATTTTTTTTTATGCTGTTAGCTGTCTCCCCCTGAGAGAAGGCGCCCTCTGTGTTTTTCTGTTTTGTCCCCTCCCTGGTGTGTGCCCAGGGTCTAAAGCGCGAGTGGCACACAATGGGCACTCAATAACTACTTGTCATATCAATGCATCTTTAAGAACCTATTTAGTGATTTTATTGTTGCATCGTTTATATCAACGGTGACCATTGTGAACGCCATTTATTCCCACAAAAACCGTCTTTAAAACAACATGCCATGTATTTGAATGTTCACAAACATTCAAAACAATTGAAGTGTGTAAAAACCGTCTGTGAAACAGGAAAGCGAACTGAACTAAGTCATTTGTTAGCACCAGGAGAATTCTTATCTTCCTCTCCCTGCGATAACTCTTATCTCTTTCTCCGCAAGTACCAGACAGTTAGAGATCTGGCAAGTCAGACTGGGTGGGGGTGAGGGTTCCTTTCCTTTCAGACTGGCCCTTGACTGATAAGAAGCCAGTATGCATCCTTAAAAGGAAAGGAGTATTTCTTTCTTTTCTTTTCTTCTTCTATTTTTTTAGATTTTATTTATTTATTTTTAGAGAGAGGGGAAGGGAAGGAGAAAGAGAGGGAGAGAAACATCCATGTGTGGTTGCCTCCCATGCACCCCCTACTGGGGACCTGGCCCACAAGCCAGGCATGTCCTCTGAATGGGAATCAATCAGTCCACTGAGCTACACCAGCCAGGACGAAAGGTCTATTTCTGATTGGAAAGTACAGCTTCGAGGGGCTTCTTCCACCGGGAGCAGATTTGTCAGAAGTCCACCCGAGTCCCCGTCAGGCCTCTCCTGTTTACACAGGGCCCAGTGGGCCCCTGACACAGGCACACACCTGTGTAGGTGACAGGTGTGACTATTCTGGTGAATATGGTACCTGAGGGAGCCCGGGAGCCTTCAGAGATACCAGCGACAGGGGCATTTACTCAAATCTCATCTCCTCAGGCTGTCCATTTTTTTCTTTTTCTTTTTTTAAAGACTTTAAAAAAAGGGAAGAGAAGGAGAAAGAGACACCTCTATATGTAGTTGCCTCTTGCACACCCCCTACTGGGGATCCAGCCCACAAACCAGGCCTGTGCCCTGACTGGGAATTGAACCAGCAACCTCTCCGCTCTCGGGCCAGTACTCAGTCCACTGAGCCACATCAGCCAGGGCTAATTAAATGTGTTTTATCGACTTGTATCCAGTTACCTTGTGACATTTTCACATTAATGTTAAATAATTATCTGTAGATTCTTCTGGTTTTTCTACCTAAACACTCATGACATCCTTTAAAAAATGGTAGTTTTCTTTCTTTCTTTCTTTCTTTTCTTAACCAGGAGACCCTTTATGTCCTTTCCTTCCTCGTTGCATCTTTATTTCCTGCTGCGTGCACGGTCAGGACAGTGCAGAGAAGTGGTGAGGACCAGACGGCCCGTCTCATTCCCAGGAACAGAGAGACTCTTGCAGGCCTTCAGCATCAAACACAGTGCCCCCTGTGGGGTAATTCTGCAGACGCACCTCATCAAATTAAGGGATTCGTTTTTCGTCTTCATTTCTAAGAGTTTGCTATCTTTGATAGATCTTAAAATATATTTTGAAAAAATATATTTTGATAAAAAGAGCCCTGGCCAGTTGGCTCAGTGGATTGAGGGCTGGCCTGCAGACCAAAGGGTCACTGGTTCAATTCCCAGTCAGGGCACAGGCCTGGGTTGCAGGCCGGGTCCCCATTTGGGGGTGCATGAGGGGCAACCACACACTGATGTTTCTCTTTCTTTCTCCTTCCCTTTCCCCCCTCTAAAAATAAATAAATAACATCTTTCAAAAAAAAGAGAGCACAAGTTTTAAAAAAAGAGAAAAAATTGGGTTTTGAGCTTTATCAAATGTGTCCCTTGTGTATATTGAGATGATATGATCTCTTTATGATAATTAAGTGGCAGGTTACCTTCCTTGGTTTTTGAACATCAAGCCGTTCTTGCGTTCCTGGAATATAAGCTCGTCCTGGTTGGGTGATTGTGTCGCTCTTCCATCACGCCCCTGAACCCCGGGTGGTAGCATTTTACCTAGGGCTTGGATATCCAAGCTCACAGCCTATGGTTCCCTTTATTCTCATGTTCTTGCCGGGTTTTTGGTAGTGAGGCCACGCAGGCCTCATGAAATAAAATGAGAAATGTTTTGCCCTGGCTGGTGTAGCTCAGTGGATTGAGTGCTGACCTGTGAACCAAGGGGTCACCAGTTCGATTCCCAGTCAGGGCACATGCCTGGGTTGTGGGCCAGATTCCCCAGTAGGGGGCGCCTGAGAGGCAACCACACTATGTTTCCCTCCCTTCCCCTCTAAAAATAAATAAAATCTTAAAAAAAAAATGAGAAACGTTTTCTCTTTCAAGACCTTGAAAGTTTGCACAAGATCACTGTCACCTCTTTCTCAGTTGTTATGTGATCCTCTTTGAGGAAGCCACATGGTAAAGGAGTGTTCTTTATGAACATTTTACATTTTGTTAAAATTTTATTTTTTTAAAGATTTTATTTATTTATTTTTAGAGAGGGGAAGGGAAGGAGGAAGAGAGGGAGAGAAACATCAATGTGTGGTTGCCTCTCATGCACCCCCTACTGGGGACCTGGCCCACAACCCAGGCATGCTCCCTGACTAGGAATTGAACCGGCGACCCTTCGGTTTGCAGGCCGGCAGTCAATCCATTGAGCCACACCAGCCAGGACAAATTTTGTTAAAATTTTAAAATCTCAATTTTAAACTTTACCTATTAAATCTTTAATAGATTTTCCATTTTGTGTATGTGTTTGCTTTGGGTAGTTATATTTTGCTAGGAATTTGTCATGTAAGTTTTCAAATTTCTTGGCATAAAATTGTTCATAACAACCTCTTGCCATCCTTAATGTCTTTATGTAGGATCTTCGGTAATGTCCTCTTTTTCATTCTTGGTATTGTATTTCCTTTTCTCTTTGCTAGTGTTTGTTAGGAGCTATTGATTTTATTAGTTGTTGTTTTTTTAATAAAATATGTCTTTGTTGTTTTTTCTATGGTACATTTTTTATTTTAGCAGTTTCTGTTCTCATTTTCTTCTTCCCTCTGCCCTAACTTGTTGAGATTGTTACCGGACAGGAGCCTGGTCCTGAGTGGGTCTGCCTGGGGCCTGCCAGCAGCGTGCGGGTTCTTGACTTTGTGAAGAAAGATGTCATAGCCCCAGTCCAGGTGAATTGGAGGGTGCGTTCATTAAAGTCAGGGACGGTGACACAGGGAGGGGCTGAGCATAGAAGAAGCAACAGGAGAGCCCAGGTGGGGCTGCCTTGGCTTGCTGGAAAGTCAGAGAAAAGGGAGCCTGGGGGCAGGTACAGGGAATTAGCCTGGGATGAGCCGCCACTGCCCACGGCTCCCCTGGTTGCACATCTCGTGGGGACCCTCAGAGTTTAGAAGAGAATACAGACACATACCTGAGGGAGAAAGGCATGGGCATGCTCCCGAGAGAGAGAGCAGAAAGAGCACCTGTGAAGGGTCTTTTTTCTTGAGGCTTTTTAACCTTTCTTTGGTCAGCGGGAGTCCTAGGGGAGGTCCCAGGAGGGGCCTCAATGGAATATTCATCAGCTTTCCAGGTGTGTCCTTTAATATGTTAATTCATCAAAATGTGTGTGTAAAGGGGTTGGGATTATTTTCTACTTCGTTTCATTTTCAATTTTTTTAAAATCCTCAACCGAGGATATGTTTTTATTGATTTGAGAGAGGGAAACACCAACTGGTTGCCTCCTATACGCACCCCAACTGGGGATTGAACCCATACCCTTTTGGTATACGGGAAGACGCCCCAATCAACTGGGCCACCTGGCTAGGGCGTTACTTTTATTTTTAAAGAATCTCATGGAAGAGGGGTGGGGCCGAGGTGGGTCTCCCCTGGCACGATCTGGAACGTGTAAACCGCTCGCTCCTAAGCGGCCTTGGTTAGGGAGGATAAAACCTTGTGATTTATTAGCTGGCTATAAACTGCTCAGATTGTCTGGCCTTGTTTAATTATTATGTCTATTTCCTTCATTCCATTTGCCAAGCAATTGCCCTGGCTTCCTATATCCTGACTCGGATGGGTTAGCGGGTCATGAGGACCGAGAGGTGGATAGATGGATCCGCTGAGGAATTAACGGGGTGGAATGACGCCCTGTGGGCCCCTAGGAGTTCTGGGTAAGGGTGACCCGGCACTTAGGGTCGCGCACGGACCTCCCAGGCCAGTTGCGCGGGCTCTTGGCGCCCCCTGGCGGCCACTGCCTCTCATCGTGCCGCTTCCCCTTGAACTTGCGAGATCCTGCATTGGACGGTCTACGAAGTGACACGCAGAGAGATGCGGGCGTTTATGTTCACGTAGGAGCACCGGCGGCGCCACCAGGCCGCTCCCACACAGTTCTGAGGGTGGGTCGCCGTCCTGGATCCCCCCGCTCCCCAGGGCGGTTAGCAGAAGTCCATCCTCTGACCCGACGTCCAGGCCGCGCACCCTCCCTCCTGGGTTTACTTCCAGTCTTGGGGGGTGGGGATGGCGGCCAGAGTGGTGCATCCGCCGCTCTGGTCCCCTCTCTTCACCTCTCTGGCCGCATCTGCTGTGCCCTCTTGGCTGTCGCCCCCTTCCCACCTCCGCCCTCCCTCCTCCCCACTTCCGTCTACATTCAGCTTCTAGTACCCACTCCCACTGCCTCAAATGCCCGCATCCCCACAGGCTCGCGCACCGCGTGTCTCCCTGACCCGTCCCAGAGCTCCAGCTCCCGGGCCCAGCCCCTCCCCTCACTTCACCATTTGCGTGCTTAACAGGCAGCTCAGGCTTAACTCCGCCAAAGTCGAATATCTCTGCCCCAAACCCCTCTCACCTGCGTTGTCCGCATCTCAGCTGCCCTGTTTTTAACTCAGGCCGCCTCCATTCACACATTCGGTTTCCGCTCACTCTCTGTCTCCCTTTGTATCCAGCCAGTAAGGAGTTAGGGCTTTACTTTCCCGAGCTTACGTTCCGAAACCATCTGCGTCCCATCTCAGCGGAAGGTCATTCCGTCCATCCACATGTTCCCCCCAGAACATCCCTGGGGTCGTCCACCATCTCCCTCCCACCCTGTCACACCCACACGCAGCCTCTTCGCCAGTTTTGGTATTTTCACCTTCAAAACGATCCAGAATCTGACCATTTCTTACCTCCACTGATTCCGCTCTGGTCCAGCACCCTCATCTCCCCCCTGGATGACTGTGATTGTTTTCTCACTGCCCCCGCCCCCCGGGCCCTGCTTCATCTCTTGCTTCCTATAACCTGTTCACCCACCCCGGCCTGAGGACTCTCGCTGGCCCCAGATTGAATCACGGGCCTCACCTACCACATTCTCTCCTGGGTTCACTTGGCTGCAAACACCCAGGTCTCCTGGCCCTTCCTGAGGTTCCCAACCCCAGGGCCTTTGCATGGGAAAGGTTTTCCCTGTGACATCCATACGGGGGGCTGCCTCTCCTTTTATTCCTCTCTCTGCTCAAATGTCAATTACCAGGAGAGAACTCAGTATTTTGGCTCAGTAGCTGGGTGGGGGAGGGCGTGGGGACAAACGAAAGGACTATTTCAAAGGCAGAATGGACATGACTCGGGTGGAATCTCAAATCTCGACCAGTCGCTCCCCTTGTCTGTGCTTCAGGTCGCTTGGCTGTAAGAAGAGGGTCACAATAACATCTGTCTCACTGGGACCAGAACACGGACCTGGGACAGAGACAGCTTTCTACATTTGGAACAAGCATTAATTATTTCAATGACATGTTATCAATTAAAAAAAGGAAGAGAAATCCATAGTGTTGCCAGCCTGGGGGACTTATGTGAGTGTCACTCCAGAGTTTGGGTCACAGGCTTTTATTTTATTTTACTATTTTATTTATTTTATTTTATTTTTTCTTAATGATTTCCACTCCCCTACTTCACTTTTGCTAATTTTTTAAAAGATATTATTTATTTATTTTTAGAGAGACGGAAAGGGAGGGAGAGAGAGAGGGAGAGAAACATCCATGTGTGGTTGCCTCTCTCGTGCCTCCAGTTGAGGACCTGGCCTGCAACCCAGGCATGGGCCCTCACCAGGAATCAAACCAGTGACCCTTTGGTTCGCAGGCTGGCACTCAGTTTCATGAGCCACACCAGCCAAGGCAGGTCACAGAATTTTACATCATCCATTCCTCCTACCACTCCCAAACATGTTGGGCGGGTAAGGCACAAGGGGGCGGAGGCATCCTCAGCTGTGTCTAGGTGCTCCTGCCTCGTTCCCCGGAAGGCTGGGCTCTCTAAGTGCAGTGGAGAAAACTCCTCGCTGGACCCTGGCTCTTGACACATCTCTGTGGCCCTGGGTAAGTCCTTTGCCTTCTCTGAACCACCATCTCTTTTGCCGGCAAATGAACGCAAAAACTACTTTAATTTTTCATACTGGTTTTGTTTCATGCTTGCCTCAGAAAACTCTTAGAATTTAAAAAAAAATGATTTTTCTTAACATAAAAGCAGTGCATGATTGCTGAGAGCAGGGATGGAAACCTAGCAGAAACCACTCCCGGTGTTTTAAACGGGAACGTATTCAATGCTGGGCACCAGGTGCCTGTCCAGCCCTGGGAGGCTGGAGCGGTGGGCTCTGGGCCCGGCCCTCAGGAACGATGCCCAGAGTTCCAGATGACAGACTGCAGAACCCACGGACCAGGGGTGCTGCTGCCTCTGAGGCCACCGCTGGCACCAGTGGTTTCAAGAAGATTCAGTCCTGGCTGTGACCCTCGATCACTTTCGCCATCCACCTCTCTGGAGGGGCTCTAACTGCGGGGGACATTCTGCAATCAGAATCCCAGCTGCAAGGGTGCCTGGGAAATGCAGCGGCGGCTCCAGCCTCTGCAGGGACGGGGTTGGGTGGAGGTCAGCCAAGCCCACCAGTGTTCTCCCAAAAGGAAGAACAGGGAGGAAGCAAAGAGGCAGAAAAGCAGATGTGAGGAAGAGAGCAACGTCACCAAGGGTCCCTGGCGCCGATTCAACGCCAACAGGAATCCTAATTTGGGGTGCGGTGAAGAAGGAAGCTTTATTCAGTGTAAAACAGCTCGGCTGTGACACAGCATGGCTGTGACACAGCCCTGGGGCCAGGCCCCTCGCTGGCCCGCTCTGCTCTGTGCTGGGCTGGCTTCGTGCTACTGTGCTTGTCTGCTCCCTCCAGCCAGACGTCTTCCGTGTTCCCGCTCAGCCAGAAAGACACAGCCCCCCCCACCTTCCGGGAGCGAGGAAAGTGCGCACCCAGAGTAAGAGGAGAGCTCCCACAGACAGAAGTTCCCATCCCTGGTCCCTAATTGGTTCATCCTCATGCAAATAAGGAGTCTAAATCCTCGCATTGTGATTGGCTCCAAAAAAGCTATCCTGATTGGTCAAAATGGAGTTGCTCTTGTTAGAGCTGTGCAGCTTGGGTAAAGCCTCAGTCCTATTGGTTGAAATAAGATTCCAGGAACTCCTTTATAAGGGCTGGCTCGGGGCCGGCGTGCAGTGCAGAGCGGAGCGAAGTAGTCTGATACACACCTCTCCCAGAAGCGCAGCTTACGTGAGCAGTCCGTGTAGAAATGGCTGGTAGGCTTGGTTTTTAAAAATCTGAGCCCAGTTAGCCACCAGGAGCCCTTCTCTGTAGGGATCTTTTTTCTCAGGGGCCACAGAGACAATCCACCATGATTCACCATCCCAGGTGTGGTCCCTGTTAACCCCAGTGTACCTCCTCTCCCGTGCCTCCTGTGTGTTCATTCACGTTTCAAACTAGTCAGGGTCATAGTGTGCCCCTTCCACACCTAACAGTTCTGAGGCGGATCATAGGTGTTTCCCCAGATCATTAAAAATTCTTCCAAAAGCTTACACATTTTTTAAAGATTTTATTTATTTTTAGAGAGGGGTAAGGAGAGAGAAAGAGGGAGAGAAACATCGGTGTGTGGTTGCCTCTCGAGCGCCCCCTACTGGGGGCCTGGCTCACAACCCAGGCATGTGCCCTCACCGGGAATGAAACTGGCGCCCCTTTGATTTCTTCAGCCCACACTCAATCCACCGAGCCACACCAGCCAGGGCCACAAGCTGATATTTTCCTTTAAATGATAGTGAAATAACCCAAGTGCAGCCATCCCTGTTGTAACAGCCCATTTCATATTGTCCTACACTGGGACCATTTATTTCTGATCTTCCAAATAACCACAGCGGCACATCTTTGCGTACATCGAGAAATCTTTGTCTATGCTTTGAGTTCCTACTTTTAAGTTTTCTCCATGATAGAAAAGTTGGAGATGCTGGAGAAAGTCACAGGAAGGAGAAAGCAGCCCCTGGAATCACCCTCCCCACCCCGCCCCGCACCCAGAGACCTGGGGCCCGGGGTCAGGGTGATGAGCCCCACTGTGAATGGTGCCAAATCCGGTTTGCGTTTCCCGCAAAGCGTCAGCTCATAAACAAGCCTCAGTTATTACACGTGCGTCCCGCCCCTGGGTTAGCGGCCACAGAGGTCTCCCTTCCTGGAGCGGCAGAGCCTGCCCAAGTCCATTACCACGTTTCCTTCCATTCTGCACAGCGCTCTGCCAGACCTGCCTCGGCCTTATGCTTTCCCCCACACTTCCGGCCATTTCCTTAGGGCACGTTCCCAAGAGTGCAATCACTGGGCCAAAAGGTAGAAAGTCTTTGTGAGGGGTCTTTGGCACGGATCGTAAGTTTCCGTGTTGTTTTTTTTCTAAGCCATTCTTTTTTTTCTTGACATTGTTTTCATAGCAAACACTCATTGAGGGCTCACCCTGTGCCAGCCCTTGTTCTAAGTGCTCTCCTGTGCAGACTCCCCATAACTCTTGTGAAAAAGCACAGTGAGGCACGTGCTTCCATGGTGTCCACTTTTCGGATGGGGTCCCTGAAACAGAGAGGGTGAGTGACCTTCACAGGGTCACACAGCTGCTCCGCAGCAGAGCTGGGGTTTGAAACCAGGACGCCAGCTCCCAAACCATGCCCATAACAATTCTATGCTGCTGCCTCCAATCGTTTTTGTTTTGTTTTTTAGAGAAAGGGAGTTGTGGGGTGCGGAAGAGAGGGAGAGACATTGCTTTGTTGTCACACTTATTCATGCACTTACTGGTTGCTTCCATGTGCCCTGACCAGGGATCAAACCCACAACCCTGGTGTATCGGGATGATGCTCCAATCAACTCAGCAACCCGGCCAGGACCACCCATTTAAGTAGTCAGATTGTGTCCGTCCTGCGGTATAGATGGTGGGCAATCCTTTCCATCTCTTTTATACCAGAGGCAGATCCCGGTTTTGTGGTGTTTGAAGCTTTATGGTTTGGGGAACATGCTTTAGGAAAAATCAGTTACAAATTCAAAAGGAGGCATCGGGCCTTAGGAAGAAACTAGCGCCAAGTAAATGGCCAAAATTTAAAAGCTGCCTTAGCATCTCACTAAACTCCATAGTGCCGTTCTCGCTGTGACTGTCAGGGACATTTTCAAGCAGTGGGGTTCGAGCCTTCCATGTACCCCACCGCTTGGATCCCAGCATTCACGTTTCAGCGCACGTGGTGTGCAGTGCATCTGGGCACCTGTCCGCCCCCATCCATGCCTGTTTCATGCTCTTTGCAAATCGTTTCACTAGAGCTTGGCATTTCCAAGTTTGTTTTTCTCCTGCTGTCAAATTCAAATGTGAAAGGTAACAGACATGCAACAGAACACGTGTGCCTTTGTCACAGAATGTCACAGCACGCTTTTCTGGGCGCACAGGGGACGACAATCTCCCCCAGGCAATAACACGCACACGCTTCCTGTGGACTCGGCTTTGTGTCCAGGCGGCAGAATTTGCCCGAGTAGCTGTTACCACCTCACCCCATTCATTGATTTGGCAGATGTGCTGATGGCCACCTCTGAAGAAGAAGAGTATCCTCCCCTGTTCCAGAAGGTTCCTTCAGCCTCACTTCCCTAGATGGATTTGCTGGGTCAGAGGCCAAGGCTGCAGTCCCTTAAAGTCGTGATGTTTCACAGGATGTGGGGGAGGTGCCGATGTTAGACTCCCCCCTCAATTTTTTCTAAATATCTTGATCTGTATTTCTAAATATCTTGTCCTGGAAAAACCTTTCCAAGTGGCCCCAATTAAAAAACAGGAAAATATAACAGAAAACTAAAAATGCTCAGTGCTTCTGATAAGATACCCTACACAAAGCCCCAAGGCACAGCCTGGGAGAAATGCTTGCAACCTGTTCGACAGACTTCAGGTCCATAATTAATAAAGAGCAACTACAAATGAACAAGAAAATGGCAAATAGCCCAGGAGGGAAATGGTCAAAAGGTCTCAGCCCACACAGAAGAGGAATCTGCCAGGGATCCTATGAAGAGATGCTGGACCTCGCTGGCAACCACGAACGTGGCCAGGCCACGAGGAACCCAGTGGGCTCCCGTGCAGCTGGGGTGTAAGAACCAACAGGGGCCGCACAGCTGGCCCCATCGAACGACCCCTTCGAGCACAGGTGGTAAACACAAGGCCCACGAGCCAAATCCAGCACGGCACCTGGTTTCCACCCAGCGGCAGCGCTGAGCTCCTGGCCCCTAGTTAAGGAGTAGTTACATGTACACAGCCCTAAATTACATTCGGCCCTGTGAAGGCAACGGCAAGGCTGACGTGGCCCCCAGTGAAAGTGAGTCTGACACCTCTGCCTTAGAGGTGCCCTCCCTTGAGCCTGGAGGCTCACTTCCAGGCTCTTGTCCCACAGACACGCATGAAGTGGTCCGTGTACTGCTGTTCATCCCAGCGTCACTAGTGCCTGTTTGAGTGAGATCACGACACGCTCCTGTAGCATAAGTCCACGCAGGCGTGAGAAAGAACGAGGAAGCACCTTGTGCAGACACCTGAAGTTCTCCAAGATGTACTAGAAAGCAAGTTAGAGCCCTGACTGGTGTGGCTCAGTGGACTGAGCACCGGCCTGCGAACCAAAGGGTCACTGGTTGGATTCCCAGTCAGGGCACACGCCTGGGTTGCGGGCCAGGTCCCCAGTAAGGGGTGCTCAAGAGGCAACCACACACTGATGTTCCTCTCTCTTCCCCTCTAAAAATAAAATCTTAAAAAAAAAATAAATGCAGCAAGCTAGACACCACAGATGGTGTGATTCTATCCAAGACACAGAAAAATAAAAACAGATTCTATTTTCGCCCTGACCAGTGTGGTTCAGTTGGTTGGGAATCTTCCCACGAACCAAAGGTCACCAGTTCAGCTCCTGGTCAGCACACATGCCAGGGCTGCGGGTTCAGTCCCGGCCAGGCTGTGTGCAAGAGGCAACCAAGTGATGTTTCTCTCCCTCTCTCCTCCCTTCCCCTCTCTAAAAATAAACAAATAAAGTCTTAAAAGTATAATAGGGACATAATGGCACCTGTCACCCCAAACTGCAGTGACAGCCACCTCTGCAGACAGAGTTTGAATGAAGGGCAGAGGTCAAAGATGACAGCGTGGTCCTTCATCACTCACAGAACTGTTTCGGAAAATAGTAAATAGGTGTGTGGGGGGGAGAACTACAGCCTTTGAGGCGCTTCTGTGCCCTCACCTTGACAATGGGGTAAGTGAACCCTCCTTAGCGGGTGGTCGAGAGGGCTCAGGGAGTGTCTCCAGCACAGTAGGTGCTGAGCAGCTGTTGCCATCACCCACATGACAGGGCTGTCCTCCAGACCCGCCTCTTGTCCCCTGGGGTGGAGATCAGGGGCTCCCCGCTCAGGGAGAAATCCAGGAGTGGACCTGCCCTCCCCTCCCCTGCACACCCAACCAGCCTACCCTGTCTCCTCTAAGACCCTCCTCACTCTGGGGAACGTGTGCCCACCTGGTCCTGAGGGTTGGGCCCTCTGCCACATCCTGGGTCCTCACCAGGCTCCGTGCTAGCAGGGGACAGAGAGACGCTGCCCCCAGCAGAGGACAAATAACACACAAGGCCCAGGGTGGTGGTCAGAAGGTGCTTTATTGAAGGGTGAGGGCTCCAGCATCCAGCATCAGCTACAACCTGGGGACAGAGGGGGAGGCTGAGGGTGGACAAGGGGAGCGGGGGCCCCACATTCTCACCCACTCAACACCCTCTTCTAGTTTGGAACTTTCCGCTTTCCCTTGGGGACCGACCCTCCTGCCCCAACTCAGATTTAGGCGCATCTGGTGGGCTGACCCTCAACCACTGGCCACAGTGACTGGGTTTGGGATGGGCCCAGGACCCAGTGGATGCCACTGAGAAGGGGGTGTCACTCACTGGATCTCCCGGAACGCCCGCTTCTCCACAAGCTTCACTTTGTACTTGCGCTTGAACCTGGAGAAGAAAGATCGGTTGGTTACAGGCGAGCCCCCCTGAGCGCCGGCAGCTCCGATGCCTCCCCCGCAGCAGCCCGGCCCTCACTTGGCTCTCTCCCGCGGCTCAATCATGTTTCTCTTCTGGAAGCTCTTGAACCGGTCACGGAGGATGTTGCCCTCGGGCTGCGGGACACAGAGAAGGAAACCTCAGCGGGCGCCTGGCAGGAACCAGAGGGCCTATGACCTCTCCTCGAGGGTCCAGCCAAGGCTCCAGTGGAGGCTCAGGCCAGAGTCTCCCCATCAGCAAAGGCGCCCAGCTCGCCGCAGGCGCCAGGGGCTCAGCCAGCCCTGAGCTCATGGGGTGATGGGGACGGACCCGTGGCTGCAGCTGAGCTGGGCTTGGGGAAATGGCAGGAAGGAGGTCAGTGTGCTGGAAAAGGGCGAGCAGGGCAAGGGAGCAGGGAGGCAAAGGCCAGGGGTCAGAGAGTGGGGCACAGTTGACCCTTGGCCGGCTGGCCCACCCGGGGCCCGTGGCCAGGTGAGGACCTGGGCTTCCTCCTGGGGCACTGGGAGCCATGGGAGGTTCTGAGTGGGGGAGGGACAAGGTCCACTCTGAGCTTTAGGCTGACCCCTCTGGGACAGGAGGATGAGGGTAGTAGGCAGGGGCTGTAATGGGAGAAGAGCCCTCTGAGGGCCATAGGTTCGAACCAACACATCACTGAACCCCCCTCACCGTGGGGAATGGTAATCTCAGGACCCTGTGCCCTCAGCCCCCAGGCCTCAGCCCAACCGGCCCAGCCTGGGGGCAGCCATGGTGTCGCCCACAGCCCCTGGGGGCACGGGGAGCAAGGATGGGCATCATCACTGGGCACGGGCTCTCCCTGACAGCACCTCCCCCCCCGGACGGGCAAGTACCTTCAGGGTCCGCAGCGAGTCAGACAGCTCCGAGCTGAGCTGCACGTCAATGTCGGGGGCCTGGTACCTGGGGACAGGGACAGGGCGCTCATGGGGCCTGGACCAGGGCACAGAGTCCATACCCCTTCCTGGGGAAGAGAGGGCTAGGCAGGGGGCCTTTGAGACCGTGGGGCTTTGGGGGAACGACACAGCCTTCCAGGGGGGCCAGGCTGAACACTGCAGGAAGGCACCAGGACGTGGCACCAGGACTGGAACCAGGATCCCTCCCGGCCTCCCCAGGAGCCCCCAGCCTGGGCCTCACTTGAGCCGCCCCAGCCTTCGGGGCTTGTCAGCCTCCGCCAGCCGCTTTGCTCGCCGTCGTTCCCGCCGCCGTGCCAGCTCTGCCAGCCGCTGCGCCACCTGGGCCTTGATCCCACGCAGCCTGAAGAGCTCCTGGTGCTGTAGCCGGGCGGCCCGCATCGAGGCCTGCTGTGCCCGCTACAGAGAACGCTGGAGTCAGGGCTCCGCCCAGCACTGTCTGCCCTGCAGGGCCATCTCCCCCCAGGGCCCCTCCCGCAGGACAGCTTTCCTGGCCACTGAGCCCAGGTCAAAACAGGCCAGCTGCTTTAGTTTCTTCACAGCAGTGGTCTCCAGAAACCACCATCCCCCCCACCCAATTTGTCAGTGATTCATAAATCCCAGCCACCCCCTAACCCCTCAATGAGCAGCGGGACCCAGCCTGCTCCCCGCCAACCCTGCTGTTTCCCCAAAACCCATAGCCACGCCTGCAGTGCTGGGAGAACGGTCTCAGCTGGCAGAGCAGCTGCGAGGATCAGAGAAGGCAGGCTGCGGACAGGGCAGAAAGCAGGCTGAAGACAGAAGAAATCAGGCCCCAGGAGCAGAGAACGCAGACCTGAGCCCATGGGCTCACCAGCATCCGGGCGGCCTTTTCCCGCCGACGCTGCTGCTCCGTCTTCTTCTGCACAGAGGCCAGGTGGGCAGGCGTGGCTGGGGCGAGGGCTCCTCCGTCCGCTTCTTCTCCAGCCGCCTCGGGGTTCTGGTCCTGGCCCTCGCCCGGCTCCCCCTCCCCGTCGGACTCCTCCAGCAGCCCCTGGCACAACTCCTTGAACGTAGACTCCTGGGCGACAGGGAGGCTGTCAGGGGCCAGGTGACTGGAAGCCGAGGAAGGACGGGAGGGCGGGCAGGTGTGAGCTCACCTGGGTGGCGACCTGCTCATTGGGGGGCAGGGCCAGCTGCCGCTCCAGCTTCTCTGTCTCCTTCTGTCGCTGCAGCTCAACCTCGTGGGCTTCCCAGAGCAGGGTCTGTGGGGACAGGGCTGGGGCTCAAACTAAGCCCCAGGGGCTTCTCCTGGGAATTCCAGACCCAGCCCCCAGCCTGTGCCCTCCTGTCCCTGATCCCCCAGTCACAGCCCCCCACCCACAGCAGCCAGAAGGGGCTCCCTAACCCTTAACCTCCTGGCTGCTCTGCCAGCTCCCTTCAAGGGCAGTCTGGTTTCATCTACACACAACACTCAGAAATGGCAAATCCACAGGCACGAGGAGCTCGGCGGCTGCCTAGGACTCGGGGAGATGGGACTTGGGGGTGACGGCCAATGGACCTGAGGTTTCTCTCTGGGGTGGTAAGAATGTTCTAGAATTGTGGTGAAGGCTACGTGGCTCTGTGAATACACTAAAAATCACTGAACTGTGCCTGTAAGTGAGCAAATCACATGACCTAGGAATTCCATCCCTGCAAAACAGTTACGTGATTTTTAAAAAATGACGCCTGTCTGACCTGCCTTCCCCAGCCCACGTCAGTTCATCTGGCCCGCTCGTGTGGCCACGCCCACCCTCCCGCACCCGGGTGCCTCTGCAGACACCACCATCGGGCGAGGACGCCCAGCTCCGCTCTCATCAGCTGACAGAGCCTCCAATCTGAGCGATGCGCAACAGCATTCCCGCGTGGTCCGGGTTTCTCTCCAGGATTACGTACTCCACAAGGACGGGGGTGTGTCCCCACCGTCCACAACACCCGTGCCCCACAAACGTCTGTGGGACGAGCGCAGGGACTCCCACTGCCACTAACCTATCTCTGGCCTTGGCCAAACCTCACCTGGTCACACAGCACATGTGTTCACAGCTCACCCAGGCCTTGGGCACTGACATTCCGTGAACTTCCCGAAAGGCACCAGGGAGTCACTTAGCTCCCGGCCCCTGCCTGAAGTCCCCATTCCCCTCTCCCCACAGCCAGCTCCCCCTCAGGTTCTGCGGCTGTTCTCTCCTCCAGGAAACCCTCCTGATCCTCAAGGCTGGATTGGACGACCCCCCCTGGGTTGTCACTGGGAACAGGTCTGTCTCCCCCACTGGATTGTGAGCCCCAGGAGGGCAGGCCTGGGACTATCCTGATCACTGCTGATGGCTCCCAGTGGGCACGAAGAAAGTGCCAGGCAGAGCAATGCCGGCCCAGCAGCTAAGCATCGATTGGGGAGAGGCTGTGTACCTGGTGGTCCTGAAAGGTTGGGTTGTAGGAGGCTCCGGCGGATGTCACCTCCACGGCAGGCACCCGGGACGGCTTGGTGTAGAGACGTGGTGGCCGCTGGAGGACAAAAACCAAGGCAGGCTGAGGCCCAGGGCCCAGGACTCACATTCTCATGGACCGCAGAGCTGGGACTCCAGCCTGGGAGCAGCCCCTGCCTCCCAGCTAGGCAGTGCTGCGGGGTAGCCTGGGAGTGGCATCCCCAGGACCAGCGAGCCCGTCTTGGCTGAGACAAGTCCCTGTAACCCCACCGCAGACGGGGGTGGGTGAGGCCTGTGTGCACACACGGTCACCGCTGACTTCAGTCACCGCTGAGTCTGTCAGGGCAGGCGTGGCCGAAGGAGTCACACAGTGCAGCCTGCCACCCCCTCGGAGGCCTTGTGAGAAACACACAGTCTGGGTCCAAACGGACTCGCAGCTTCTTCACAAAACCCCGGTGACAGGAGCGCTCACTCAGGTCTGAGCGGCACAGCCCCTCTGCTCAAGACTCTCCTTGTCCCTGCCTGTCAGGGCCCCACCCATCTCCAGTAGAAACTGGGGTCATCCTGGACGCCCCTGCCCTCGTCTTCTCCCCACGTCCAACTGCCCTTGTCCCCCCTTCCTCCCAATCCCACCTCCTCAGAATAGCCCCCGGATGGGCTCCCACCACTCTCCTATGCAAACCATCTCGGGAATAAACCGGGGCAGCTACACCCCCTCCAGCCTTCACCCCCACTCCCACGCTCATCTCACAAACTCCTCCCCCTCGCTGCTAGCCCGCCATTCCCTTTGCCCTTGCCGCAAGGGTTTCCCTGACCTCCCCGCTCTGTCCCTTTGGGGCCCCAACTTGCCACATGTGGATTACAGGATAGATGGGCTCTGAGACGCTGGCTCGGTGGCCCAAATGCCAGGCGGTCCCCACTGCTCCCAGCTCCCCCTCAGAGCTCCATCACCCAGGACACCCCCACCCCACAACAGTCTCACCTTCACGCCCTTCTTCTTGGTCTGCTCCAGGAAAAACGTGTCCTGGCCAGCCAGGGGACGCTCCAGAGGGTCTGTGGAGGGAGGCAGGGAGGGTGAATGTGGGGGAATCTCCCGTGTGGGGAACCCCAGGGCCCCGAGGGGCTCCCTACAACCCTGCTCCTTTGCACAAAGATGGCGCTGAAGTCAGGCCAAGGAAGAACTGATTCTCAGGCCACACGGGGCTTCAAAAGCCAAGTAAAAAAGCATCCGGTCGGGCTCCAGAAGGCAGGAGAGACCCACATCCGAGGGGCAGGAGCCAGCCCTCAGGAAAGCCAAGTGCAAACAGGCAAAGGGCCACTTCAAGGTGCCTGACCCCGCGCACGTGGTGGGGACAGCACCCACAGGGCACGCCCTCAGACGCGGTGTCCCGGCCCCCAGGTGACAGCAGGGGCACTCACTATCTTTAGACCAGAGATCGTAGAAAGGCTGCTCCACAGTGTCCTGGGGCCTGGGCTTGGCCTTGGCCACAGGAGGGTTGAGGAGTCGCGCCTGCGCCCTGCGCACGTCTCGGGGCAGCTCGCCCTGCTTTGCCAGCTTCTCCCATAACTGCTCCTTGCGCTTGAGCTTCTTGGCGTTGGGGGCCTGGTGGGCAAGGATGCTGGGGCGGGAGAAGCCACACAGGTGAGATGGGTGCAGCAGAGACCCGCAAAGGGCAGGCTCCTCCAGCTGGGCCCCCCACCAAAGGCGAGCTTCCTCCTAGTTCTACCCCCTCCCACTCTGCCCACCCACTTTCCAGAGCATGTCCCCAGGTCTGTCTCCAGCCCAGGCCTCTCTGCACACAATAGCCCCTGGGACCCCGGCTCCAGATGTCTCCCAGGCACCACACAATACCAATCTCCCACCTCGGGGGCCCCCCACCCACCGTCCGCCACATCAGCCCCTTCAGGGGACTGACTGACCCTCTTCCCAACAATGGCTCCCAGCCATCCCCCCCCCTCCCCATCCCCAAGGTGCCCTGGGCAGGTCCAGGCCCCATCTCCGGCTGCTTCAGCCACAGCACCCCAGCTCCTGCCGCACTCCCTCCAATCCATGCTCCAAAGCCCAAGTGTGACCCCATCCCTGCCCTCCAAGTGACTCTCACATCTCCACCGCCCCCCACAGCAATTCCTTTAGGGTCGGGGAGTGAGTGGGGCTGCCACAGGCCCAGCTCTAGTGGGAAAGGAAGGTCCGAGGGTGGTGGGACACTCACTCTTTGGGGGCAGGGACCTTGGATGGGTTCTCTAAAATGAGGTCGACCCGGAGGGGTTTCTTGAGATGCAGTGACCTCTTCTGGTCTTTGGTCCTCTTTTTGTTCAGCTCTGGGAGTGGGAGAAAGGAGAGGAGTCAAGGCCTAAGGCCTCAGGCCTCCTCAAGTCCCAAGACCAGCTCCCCACCCACCCCATTTCAGTTCCATGGGGCCTGCACCCCAGCACAGACATGGGGGCCACAGGCTGACTCCAGGCCCCCATCTGAGGAAGGAGGCCCCCAAGGGCAGGGCCCCAGGTACCCAGGCTCTGCCCCCCCACACACACCCACTTCCTGGGCCAGCTGCACGCAGGCCTGTGCTGGGGACAGAGGGAGTCAGACCCACAGCCCTGCACACTGGAGGCTTCTAGACACAGCAGAGAAATGGCCACAGAACCGGTAACGCTAACAAGGAAGCCAGCCGGTGGCCAGGTGACCCTGAGGCCAGGGAAGCTGGACTCAGGACCCACTAGGACTGATTACCCGCACAGGAGGATTTTCTGCCTTTTACTTCTAAAACCTAACCCTGGCTGGTGTGGCTCAGCAGGTTGGGTGTCCTCCCACAAACCAAAAGGCTGAGGGTTCAATTCCCAGTCATGCCACATGCCTGGGTTGCAGGTTTGGTCCCCGGTCCGGGTGTGTCCAAGAGGCAACCAGTCAACGCTTCTCACATCGATAGCTTCTCTCCCTCTTTCTCCCCCCCTTCCCCTCTTTTTAGAATCAGTAAGAGAAAAAAACTTAATAAATAAAATAAAAATAAAAACCTAGCAGTAAAAAGCAAGAGCTCTAGGACAAGACATACTGGGACAAAATCCACAGCTTTCCCGTTACCGTGGGACCTCGTGAAAATGACCGTGCTCCCGGTGCTTCCGAAGTGCGAATGCTAACGCCCGCCTCACGGGGCGCGCAGGCACAAAGCGCAGGGAGCACCCGTCAAAGCGCACAATCGCCACCATCTTTCTACCTTTCTTTTTTTTTATTGTTGTTCAAATACTCAACCTTCTTTTCAACCTACAGCAGAATCTGTAAACTGCCCCTCCTGTCCCCCAAGACGACTTCCTACTAGCCAAAGCCCCTGCCCCGTTCACTCGGGCGGGCCCCGACCTACCCTTCCTGTCCGCAGCCCAGATCTACGCGCTTCGGTGAAGGTCGCCCTCCTCACCAGCCCCTCCTCCCCTGCTCGCTGCAAGCCTCCTTTGCCTGAGAGCAGGCCGTTCACTCAACCTGCTCATTGACATGGGCTCTCACTTTGGTTAGGTCAGGTCCCTTGCCTGACCTCGAACACGACCATTATGAGGGTCCCGCTGTTAAAGCGGCTTGCCGTTCGCCCGTTAAAGCTATCAACTTCCCCGCGAAAGCAGACGCTGTAGCTCGGGCTCCATCCCCCTGCGGGAGCGGACAGCCTGTTCTTAGTCTGTGTTTCCAGGGATTTGACAAATACACGAACTACCCCTAACTCACCTCTCCACTTGTTCCAGCACTTCCCGACCCTGCATTCTTTGTGGCAAATTATGACTAGCAAGGTAAGACAAGTTTCTCACCCATTCGTTACAGGGGACCCTCTGTTTCTTATTAAAGCACATTTGTTAACTAAAACTGATCTGATTCATTACAGCACGTCCTTGACTTGCTTTTCAGCAAATGAATGGGCCTCACTGCTTTACGTCTCCTCAGCTCATCAAGGCAGACCCCTTCCGGCTCTTTCGTGCACCGAGAGCTCTGATACCTCAAAAAGAAAATCTGACTTCTTTAAGTTAGTGTCTAGCTGGCTTCCTGTTCATCCCAGGTCCTCTTGTTCACACTGAACCCCCTTTTTGGAAGGTGTTTGCCATCCAAGCCACGTCATCAACACAGATACTCTCAGAGGCTGAGGTGGGCTAGACAATGACCAATCATTGGCTTGCAACACACAAAGCCCTTCCTCACCTCTCTCCTTGGGGCCGGTGTCCACGAAGAAGAGTTTTTCATCCGGGGCCTCTGATACCAAGCCACTGGGAGACGGAAATACAGAACATCAGCCACAGATGTTGGGGAGGGAGCCAGATGCTGCGAAAGGAGGAGGTTTAACCTCGCAGGCAGGGCCCAGCTCTCCGCTTATGCTCATTCAAGCATCGTCTTGTTGGCATGGGGTCCGTTCAGGCTAAGGTTTCTCCCGTCAATTTACGGAACTTAATACTTAAAATTCACTATGCTAGGGTGGCTGCACCAGGCATACAAACACTCGAGAATTACAATACTTGTTTACCTGATTTCTCATGTAACCGGGAGTCCTCTACCTGAAACACTACCAAGTCCCCCAGCCACCGACCCAGGGTCCCCAGCCCTTGCTCTCGGCTTCCCCAGGGATACCCGGGACAGGCCCTCCCAGCACCCCGGAAGCCCCCGCACGCTCGCCCTCACGCCGGACCACACCGAACGTGGCCCAGCTGCCAGAAGTCCCGCCCCACGTACCCACTCGTGCGTTCCTGCAGCCGCACGTCCTCTAGGAACTGATCAACTTCAAGCCCCAGCGGCTCCTGGGCGAGCCGCCGCCAGCCCCGCTTCCTATTTCTGGGGCCTCGCCGCCTCCGCCTCAACGCTGGGTCCACCGAAGTGGGCCTGAACCCCAAGAAGCCTGTATCGGCCTCGCTTTTAGAGCGGAGCTGGCCGCCACCGCCACTGCTTCCTGCCGCCATCTTGTTAAAGGAAGAAGCCAGGCGCCGGCAGCGGATATCCGGTTTGGGGCGTGTGCGCGCGCAGATGTGCCGTTCACTCCCGAGACCCACAACGGTGGCCGCCATCTTGGTAAAGTGGCTGGAGCTGCGGAGGAGCCAGGAGGCAGCCATCTTGAGAAAGGGTGCATGGCTCCTCCCTTCTCGGCGGATTCCCGTCCGCCGTGCCTTTTAGGTTCTTGGTTCTCCCCTTGGCCAGACATCTTTTCTGGCCGCCCAAGAATCTTTCTAAATCTGAGTATTATTTTTTAATCGAGTTTTCATAGAAAAGAAAAATAGGAACCATCAATGGTAGATTCGGAGCAAGACACGTTCCAATCTCAGAACGTTTGGCCGGTCAATGTACAAATCCTAGAATCCTGGCAACCAAAGAGCGTTTGGAATGTCGAGGCTGGAAGCAGAGAAGCTTATATGGGAGGAGTGTTAGAAACGTACATTGTGAGAAGTCTAGAAGCACACACTCAGAGTCATTAATCTTGGGCAAACTATTTAGCTCTGCCTCAGTTTCCTCCACTGTAAAATAGGGATGATAATAGTACCTCTGCCTCAGATGGTTCCGAAGATTAAACGAGACGATATATTTCTACAAAGCGCTTAAGATTGTGCCGGGGCATCTAAATGTTAGCTCTTGTTACCATCTCGCCCCTGAACTTCATCCTAGAATCAACTAAATCTTTAACTGTTTACAAGTAAGGAAGGAAGCTCAGAGGCCCTCGGGCCCGGGCAACCATCCAAGGGATCCAGGGCCTCATGAAGGCTGCTCCAGACTCAAAAAGGAAAAAGGCACAGAGACGGAGGGAGCCAGGCGGGGAGTCACACAGCGCAACTCAGCGGCGCCCTGGCGCCGAGCGTTTGGAAGGCGACAGGCATGGTTCGTGGCTCTGGAAGCCTGGGCAACCACCACCTTCGGGCGAGGGATCCCGCCACCCGCCCGCCCGGCGCCCGAGTGCCCGCCAGGGGGCGCTGGGAGCCGCGAGAGCGGGCGCGCGTGGGCGGGCGAAGCGCGGGGCCACGGTGTCCCGGGCGCCGTGGGTGTGGTCCTGGGTGTGTGTCCGCTGCAAAGCGAGTCCGCGGGGCGGAACCGCGCGCGCACGTGGGGGTCCCGCGGGCAGCACCCCGTCCTCCCCGCCTGCAGCCTGTCGGTCCGGGAGTGACGTGTCCGGAGTTGTGTATCCCGGTTGATGGGGGCACTGGCGGACAGGGCGGCGGCAGGTTGTGCCCAAACTCGCACACACACAACCCCACGCCCCAGGGCTCGGTTCCCAGGCCCCACGGCAGGCGGTGGGAGGGAGGGTTGTCCCGGAGGGAGGGCCCCAGTGTAACTTTTCTTCGGAAAATATGTCGTTCTGGCCCCCAGCCCAGGCTGAGTCATTGGGCTCCGCAGCGTTGAGTCATGGCCTCCACCCCAGCTCCTGAAAGCTTGGAGGGGAGATCCCCCCCTCATGCCCTACCCTGGGGGGCTCTCCTTCCCTGAGGGTCGGGAGCAGAGCGATCCCCCCACAGCCTGACCCAAGACAACCTGACTCCCACGTGGAAAGAAGCCTTGGCTTTATTCGCTCTGTGGGGCCGCTATTCCGTTCACAGGCCCCTCCCAGGTGTGGGGGGAGTGGTGAGCGTGGGAATCCCATCCAGCGCCCTATTTTCGTCTTCCCCGTCTCTTCCATGGGGTTCCCACCAGGGTCAAGCACTAATATGGGGTGATGGCAGGAAAGGGGGTACAAGGTCCCTATAGGAAAGAGGAAGAGAGGGCTGTAGCACCAAGAGCCTGTACCCCCATGACATCCCTGAATGGGGACTAAAATAAAGCCCTGGGGTCTTTTATACCTCAATGTGGACTGATGGGGGTGAGGCTGGACCCCAGCAGTCTCAAATCATGACCACCAGCTGTGGGGGAGACAGGGGCCAGGCTGGGCTTTCAGCCCAAGGCGGGCAGGCGGAGGACGGAAATACCTCCCAGTGGACACAGTCTGGTAGGAGCAAAAATTGGAGGGGCTTTTCCGCCCCCTAAAGATCCTTGTTAAAGTAGACTGTGACCAGAGCTGGGGGGAGGGGTGAAGAGGGGTCCATCTGAGGAAGTAGGGAGGTTCTGTCTCCCCTGGGGACTCCCAGGGGCCCTAAGGCCTGAGGAGATGCTGGAGTGGGGAGGCCCTTGTCCGGGTGGGCGAGAGGAAGTGGGGCAGGGAGCCTGTTAGTCATTTCAACCAAGTGGCTGCTCATTTTTGGGGAGAGGCGAGGGGTCCTACTCGGAATCCAGGATGGGACTGGTCAGGGCTGGTGGGTGTCTGTGTGTCTGTGCACGTGTGTGCACACATGTGTGAGTGACATGTAGCTGCTCTCTCCTGAGAACATCAGCCCCATGAGGGCAGATACCGTGTCTGTTTTGTTCTCCTCTGGAATCCCCAGTGCCTAGAACGAGCCCCCAACACTGAATGCAGTAGGTGCTCAATAAATACTTGAATGGTTGATGAATGGATGGAGGCCTCCGTGTGTGTGTGTGTGTGTGTGTGTGTGTGTCTGTGTTAGTGTGAGTGTGATGTGCCTAAATGGATGGGTGGGTAGAGGTGTGAAGGGTGAGCAGAGAAGTCTTGCCCCTCCCCTGGTCCCCTCTGTCTGGCGGTGGCAGGTAGAGAGACCCCCATCCTTACAGCGGGGAAGGTGGGCAGGCAGGGTGCACGTGGGCCAGGGATGTGCGTGCAGCTGACCAAAGCTGGGGAGCCACAGCAGGGCGAGTGGGCGGGCCAGCGGGCAGCACCGGCTCACTCTGCGGAGCCCTTGTGACGCCGCTTGGAGGGTGGCACGAGGCGGCGGGGCAGGTTGGTGGGCAGCCCGTGGCCCTCGAGCTTGGCCT
This sequence comes from Macrotus californicus, assembly GCA_007922815.1. Classification (NCBI taxonomy): domain Eukaryota; kingdom Metazoa; phylum Chordata; class Mammalia; order Chiroptera; family Phyllostomidae; genus Macrotus; species Macrotus californicus. Next base: position 18,338 of record VMDR010005093.1, on the reverse strand, counting down.
CGATGAGATGGCTGGCCAGGGCGAACTCCTCGTCGTCCAGCATGCCATCCCGGTCGACGTCGCTCAGCTTCCAGATGCGCCCCAGCACCGAGTTGGGGAGCTTGGTGCCCACCATCCAGGTCTTGGCCTTGGTGCCGCTCAGCTTGCCGTCGGCCGGCGCCAGGTTGTAGAAGATCTCGTCGTATTTGGACTTGTCCTTGGTGACCACCCACTCGGTCTCATCATCCGAGCCCTCCTCACCGTCCTCCAGGGCCTCGTCGGGCCCCCGCTCCACGAATGGGCCCATGTGGGTGCCCTCGAAAGCGCCACCCTGCACGCCCACCTCGGTACTCTCCAGCTCCTCCTGCCGCAGCAGGGGCATCAGCTTGGCGATGTCGTGTGTCAGCATCTCGTCCAGGACTTCCAGCAGCTTCGGCTTCAGCGAGTGGAACTTGGTGAAGTCATGAGCCATCAGCAGCTCCTGTGGGGCAGGGAAGGGGGCCACCGAGAAGTCAGGGGGCACCATCCCCCAGGCACCCAGCCCCGTGGTGGCACCAGGACACCTGAGCAACTCAGGTAGCAGCTCTTTACCGAGAGGAAAGACATGTTCGAATATCTGCTTGACACTCATTACTCAGAAGGGACTTGGGCTGCAGGGTCCCACTGGCCCCCCCCACCCCCCACCCTGCCCCAGCCGGGCCGGGCGTGCCACGGAATCACTGGACAGTAGAGAGCTCAGGGGACCTCCAATGACTCAGAGCAGCAGCCGTTTGCCAGCTGGTCAAAGAGGATTTCAACATTTCGACATCAGCTCCAGCTTTACCAGAGCCCTGGAGAGTCGGCCTTAGCCCAGGCAGCGCCCCCAAAGTGATGCAAGAAAATCCAATTCCTGCCACACTGTCACCCCACAGCACAGCAGGGGCTAGGGCGCCCGCCGCCAGATGTGGAGGTTAGCTTTGGGATGGACAGATCATTAAGGGATCCTGGACCCTTCCCCCAATCCCCCCCCCCACAAGCAGTCTTCTTTCGCTAGAGCAGCTGGGGGGCTGGGTTTGTGGCCACATGGCTTCTCACTCTGGCAGCTCTCTGTCACCTACCCCGGGAGAGTGACAACAAAGGCTGACCCATTGTCATGGCACCACATTAATTTCCAAAGCCAAGGCGGAGAGACCCACTGATTGTGACTGCAAAGAGATGGGGGTGTGAGCCCTGGCTGGTGCGGCTCAGTGGATTGAGCGCTGGCCTGTAAACCAGAAGTTCGCTGGTTCGATTCCCAGTCAGGGCGCATGCTGGGGTTGCGGGCCAGGTCCCCAGTTGGGGGCATGGCAGAGGCAATTGATGGATGTTTCTCTCACACTTTGATGTTTCTCTCCCTCTCTTTCTCCCTCCCTTCCCCTCTCCAAAAATAAATAAATGAAATTTTTACAAAAGAAAAAGAGGTGGGGGTGTGAACAGTGAAACGGGGGGTGGGGGCAGGACTCCAAGGCCAGGCTGCGGGGTTCCCACCTAGCTCTGACACTTCCGAGCTGTGTGTCTTCAGGCCAGTGACTTCAACTCTCTGGGCCTCAGTTTCCACATTTGTAGAATGGGTTGATAGCAAGCACTCCCCTCATTTGTGGGGGTGGGAAAGGCTCAGTGAATTTGGATAAAAATGTCAGCGTTAATAGTAAGAGCTGGTATTTATCTAGCCCAGCGGTTCTCAACCAGGGGTGGTGGTGCCCCCTCCCTCCCCACGGTGGACAGTTGGCAAGGTCTAGAGACACTTTTTATTGCCTCTAGACAGGCCAGGAATGCCACTGACCTCCGGGCAACGACAAATTCCCTGGCCCCAAATGTCAGCAGTGCTAAAGGTGAAGAATTTTCATGCAATGCGAACTCTGTGCCAGGCTCCGTTCCGAGGGGTTGGCAAGCATTAGCCGGTTCGGTACTCGACGCCATAGGCAGATACTGGCAGGACGCCCGTTTTCCAGTTGTAGAAACCGAGGCCCAGGAAACAAAGTGACTCACACAAGTTTGTGGCGTTAGTAAGTGGCCAAGGCAAAAATTCACTCTCCCATAATTCCCTCTGTCTGGGCTTGGAGACCTCTCGGGCCCAAAGGTCACAGGCTTTGAGGATCAGCCCTCAGAACAGGCTCAGCGCGGGCAGGGACAAGGCTCTGCCTCTGCCGCTCCTCTGCCTGAGCGGGGACTTCTGTCTCCACGCTGACTTGGTCACTCTCGCCCTGCCGGCCTCCAGTAGCTCTTCACTCACCCCATGTCGCCACGCCCAGGCCCAGCGCTTTCCCCAAGGGCATTACCTGGGTTCCTGGCCCCTTAAGGGAAAGACTACACTTCCCAGCTTCCCTTGCAGTGGGTTGTGACCACCTGACTAAGTACTGGCCAATTGAATGCCAGCACAAGTGACAAGTGCAACTTTAGAATTGCCCTGTTCAATACAGTAGCCACATGTGGTTATTTAAATTGACATGAGTTGAAATTAAATAGAACCTAAAATGTCAGTTCTAATGTGGCTAGTGGTTACCATACTGGCCAGCACAGTATAAAACACTTTCATCGTCATAGGAAGTACTGTTGGACAGCACTGTTGTATGAAGAGACAGACCGTGCCGTCAGCTTCCCTTATCCATCTCCTTCTTGGTGGCTGGAACGCAGACACAAGGGCTGGAGTTTCCACAGCCATTTTGTACCATGAGGGGTTCTTGGGCCAGGAGGCCGGGCATGGAGAAGAATTACGAAAAGTTGGGTCTCTGGCTCTGGGAAGCACCAAACCAGCCCTAAATCATCTTCCAGGACATTTATGAAAGAGAGAAATACACCTCTATCTTAATTAAGCCACAGTTATTGGGAGGGGGGGTCCTTCACTCCCTTATCCTAACTCATAAAACTCAAATGGTTCCCACAGAACCATTTACAGAAGGTGCTTTCCAGAACCTGCCGCCCATCCCTCTCATTTTCCAGGCCCATCCCAGAGCCCACAGGAGCCCACCTTCCCTGCACCCCTCCCCTCTGTCCCGGGAGGCCTCCCACCTGCATCTTCTGGCAGTCGGGAAAGTCGCCAGGAGAGATGTGATGCTCCAGCTGGATCTTAGCGAAGATGACCGGCAGCTTGAGGATCAGCTGCTTCTTCTTGTTTTCCTTCCCAAACACGGAGGGCATCTCCTTCTTCAGGTAGCTGATGATGTACGTGTGAACCTACAGGGGGAGAGTGTTGACCTGAGTCTGCCTCACAGTCCCCTGGTGGGCCCATTAAAACACAGGTTCCCGCCCTGGCTGGTGTGGCGCAGTGGGTTGAGTGCTGACCTGGGAACCAAAGGGTCGCTGGTTCGATTCCCAGTCAGGACACATGCCTGGGTCACAGGCCAGGTCCCCAGTAGGGGGCATACAAGAGACAACCACACACTGATGTTTCTGTCCCTCTCTTTCTCTCTCCCCTCCTGTCTCTCTAAAAATAAATAAATAAAATCTTTTTTAAAGAAGTTCTCTCGGCTGTAAACGCCAAGTTCTAGTATGGCCAACACAGACAGATTTAACACAGACAAATTCTGTGGGGTCACAATAATTTTAAGAGCGTAAGGAGGCTCTGACACTGAAAGGTTTGGGAAGCACTGTTCTACCTGATTTGGGTCCTGCCACCTCACCCAGCAGTGTCTCCCCCCAGTCACTGCTCCAGCTTCCCCTCCTGCCCTCCTGGGTTTACCAGATGCCAACCCCTTTCCCACCTCAGGGCCTTTGCACGGGCCACTGTCTGCCAGGTCTCCCTGCAGCTGGCTCCCTCAGCCCCCTGTGGAGGCCGCCTCCTCACACAGGCCATCCAATGGCAAGCAGCCGCCCGGCCCCCAGCCACCACCATCCAATTGTTTTCTAGCTTCACCTCCGTTCTCTTCACGACATTTATCGCCATTCATCACTATGTTATTTATCGGCTGGTTTCTGTGTTCTGTCTCTTTCCATCAGAAGGTGAGCTCCAGGAGGGCGGGGACTTTCGTTGTCCCCTCTGCCCTCAGCTCCAGCACAGTGCGCACGGAAAACACTCAAGAAATATTTGCAGAATGAACCAACGCACTGGGCAACCTCGGAGCCATAGTCTCACACGTTATCGAAAACCAAACGAGGAGGGTGAGTGACGAGTGTGCTGTGCCCCGCGTTAAGTAGGAAGCTAAATCATGAAGTGCAGACGGTGACATAAGAACATTCTCCCTCGGGAAAGGCACAAGAAGACATGGCTCTCAGAGCAGCCTCGAGGGAAGAGGACCGGGGGAGGTGGGGAGCGGTCAGGGGCGGGAGGGGGGCAGTTTGACCCGGCGTGAATGATCTCAAGTGTTCAATTAAAAACACTTATTAAATGAGTCATAAGACTAGAATGCTAAAATTTTTGGTGACTCTGGCTGGCTCAGAGCCTTCACCTCCCCACACCCCCCCCCCACACCCCGCCTACCTCCATCACCCTGGCTCCTTGTTCAAACGTGTTCTTTCCTCAGGGCCTTTGCATGTGCTGTCCCCTCTGCTTAGTTTGGTCTCCCCCACATCTCTACTCGGCTCCCTCTCCCTCTCCTTCAGGCCGCTGCTCACATACCTCCCCGGGGAGGCCCTCCCTGACGTCCCTAAAATAGCCCCTCACCAGTCTCTCTTTCCTCTGCTTCATTTTTCTTCAGAATCCTTGTCACGTACAATAGAGTATTATAGATTATTTAATACCCACTTCCGCATTACAAAGTAATTGGCTCCCTGCTGTACCTCCAGGACCTGGTACAGGGAAGGGGCACGTGAAAGGCACTCCCTAACGGTTTGTTAAATGAATGTCCCTGAGCCGCTCAGAGAAGCTCAGCATAAAGGCTGAGGGCATTTGGCCTCTGGAGAGGCGGAACCTCTGGAGACCTTGACCTCAGGTATACCAGCCCAGAGAAATCCCCTTCTGGCAGCTCTGGCTTCAGCGGAAGGGCACAGCCAGAGGGCTCATCCGCACTGGACCTTGTGAAGAGAGGTGGCTATCAAGAATCCAGAAAGGCCTTGTACCCTTGGGGGAGAGCGTGTTTGATGGTGGGACCAACGGAGGCAGAATCTTACGTTGGGGAGGGGGGGGTGGTGACCAGGTGACATGGGGCAGGGGCTTGGACACAGTGCGCCCTGCGCCTCCAGCAGCACTGGGGAGCTATGGATGGATCTGCAGGAAGGAGCACTGTCTGTAGGTGTCTGAGGGGCCAATCAGGGCAGGGGTGTGGCCGGGTGGTGGGCGTGGCCTGTGAGAGTGGGCCAATCGAATGAGGGGGCGGGGCCTAAGGGCGGCTCCTGGGGACCCAGAAGAGGGGAGGCGGGAGGGAGCTGATGGCTTTTCCAGAGAGGAAGCAGGGGAAGGTGCCAGGAAGAGATAAGGTGGGAGGGAGGGGTGGGCCCGGGCTCGGGTCCCAGACTCGGACTCCGGGGTTTGTCCGGGTTTCCGGAGCCACCTCCTGTCCGGCGGGGGCACCAGGTGTCCGGCCCGACCCTGTCCCTCAGCCCCAGGGCCCTGGGCTCCAGCTCCTGCGCTGTCTGCCTTCGTGAAGTGACCTGGGACCTGAGGTCCTTGGGGCGGCGGGGAAGAGCGAACCACGGGTGGGAAGGCAGAGAGGGGGATAGATAGGTGGATACATAGATGATTGACAGATAGACAGGATGAGGGGGAGAGAGGGGAGAGGAAGAGAGGGGCAGAGAATGAATGAGAGATGCTGGGAGACGAGGAGAGAGAGAGAGAGGGGAGAGAAAGGGACAAAGAATGAGGGAAAGAGGGAGGGAGGAAAAAAGTTAGATAAGGAAGAAGAGAGAGAGAAACTGAGAACGAGGTGGAAACAAGGATTTGTACAGGGAGGGACAGAGACAGAGAGACAGGCAGAGAGAGGCCAGAGCCTGGGCAGAGAAGCAAAGAAAGGTGGATTCTGAGGCGCCAGTCCTGAGCCGCTCCCTCCCAGGAAGGATTCCTGGGGTGGGGGCAGGGGCTCTGACTCACCCCCTCACTGCTCCTTAAACCAACACCTCTGTCTCCTGCACTCCCAACCACCCCCCAGAACCTTCTGGGCCTCCCTGCTCGCCCAGCTTCCTGCCCCACCTCCATCCTGGCAGCCTCCCCCATGAATGTTCCATCTGGCCTCCAAAATCGCTCTGGAAACAGTGCTCTCCGCTGCCTCCCCAAGGCCCTGTCCTGATCCGGGCTCTGCCTTGTCCCTTGGTGCCCAGCCTCCTCCTGGTCTGAGCCCTGGTCTCACCACCCTTGAGTCCACCCTCCAGAAGGCAGCTGGAGTGTGCCGCTATCCCTCCCTTGCTCGGCACCCTGCCATGGCTCCCCAGTGCTCTTGGGACAAGGCGTGTTCCTGGCCACAGCCCTGGGTGCTGCGACTCCCACCCACCTCCTCAGCTTCGGACTCAGTTACTGGTGCTGCTGCCTGCCCTGGGTTCAACTGACATTTTCACACATGATGTTTCGCTCCCTCTCTTTCTCCTTCCCTTCCCTCTCTCTAAATAAATACATAAATAATTATTAAGCAGGGCTTATGGGGGTAGGGGGAGTTATTTTCATAAAAAGGGAGGGCAGGCAGGGAAGACTTCCTGAGAGGTGACACTTGAGTAAAGACAAGAAGGAGGTGACAAATGAGCCAGGTGGATAGCCAGGTAGGAGAGGGGAGGGGAGTGGGAGGTCTCCAGGAAGAGGAAACAGCAAGTGCAAAGGCCCTGAGGTAGGACTGAGGAGGCCAGCGTGAAGTGCAATGAATGATGGGAAGAGAGTGGAAGATGAGCACAGAGAGGGGTGGGGGTGGAGATGGAGGGTGGCAGGGGTCGACTGTGGCGCACAGCGGGGGTCTTGTTTTTTGCTGAGTGACACAGGAGTCCTGGGTGGGACATAGTACGATTTGGTCGTAGGTGATACATGAAGGAATAATAGAAGAGAGGAGAGACAGGGAGACATGGAAAGAGACAGAGACCTGAACGCAATGGGAGGGGAACAGCCCTTCATGCATTTCGGCTCCCCCAGCCCACTGTGCACCAGAATGGGCCAGCCTGGAAGGCTCTCTTAGAGTCGACAGCTAAGTCATCAGAGAGTCCGTTGTTGATACATCCATGACTAGCAGCCAAGTAGAGGAGGGTCAGAGGACAGGCTGGAGATGCCCCTGCCTCCCCGCCCCTCACTACTGCCCACCAGTCAGTCCCCCAGGACTGCTCACCCGCACCAGCCGGGCCCTCTTCACCAGGTCGTTGAGCTTGCGCAGGGCGGCGTGGCGCGGCAGGCCCTGGATGTCGCGGAAGAGGTCCTGCTCCTCCAGCTCGAAGAGGCGCCGGTTGTCGGGCACCAGGAGGGGCTGGGACCAGAAGGAGCCGATGTAGACGCGCAGCACCTCGGGCGTGCCCACCACCTTGCCCAGCGCCCACATGAGCGCCCCGTAGACGCGCATCAGCTGCTGCGTCTCCACCATGTCGGCCTTGTTCAGCACCACGCGGATCTTGTCCTCGTGGCCCCGCAGGGCGCCGATGGCCTCGGAGAACTCGTCGGAGATCTCCAGCTTGTGCGCATCGAACAGCAGGATGATGAGGTCCACGCGCTCGGCGAACCAGCGCAGCACCGCTGGGAAGTCATAGCCTGGGGGAGGGGACTGCGATCAGGCTCCACCCCCCAGCCACGTGGAGGCACCCGCTCCTCTGGGTTGACATCGGGCTGTGCAGATGTCCAGGTTGTGAACTATGAAATCCCTTGTCTTTGTGATATAGCCCAGGTCCCCAGAGTGTCCCACTGCTCTGGCTCCGCAGGTCCCCCAAATTCCCCCATCACTCTGGCCCGGGGCCCTCACGCCATCTAGCTACAGGGCTCATCTCCATTCATTCATTCATTCATGCATGCATTCAGCAGATATTAGTGGTGTGCGCTGGCCCCATGTACAAGCTGTTAATACATGAAGTGTTTCCTAACAATAGTGCTTCTGTGGAATGCCCCCAGCCCCCGCAAGTACCTCCATCACCCTGGCCCCACCCCAGACCTGTCAATCTCCCCACAATCCAGCAACTAGAGCTCACGCTGGCCCTGGCTCTATGCTCTTGCCGTAGCAGATGTTAAACTTTTTTTTTAAGATTTGTTTATTTTTAGAGAGAAGAGGAGAGAGGAGAAAAAGAGGGAGAGAAACATCCATGTGTGGTTGCCTCTTGTGCACCCCACTACTGGGGACCTGGCCTGCGAACCAGGCATGTGCCTTGACTGGAAATCGAACCAGTGCTCAATCCACTGGGCCACACCAGCCAGGGCTAAATATTTTTAATTTATTTAACACTATTTACTGAGAGTCTTGGTGTGTGCCAGGTCCTGACACCACAGAGGACACAGACAAGGTCCTTGCCTTTATGGAGCGCCCGTCCCGACAATGGGTTCATTCATTTCTTCCTTTCACTCGCCCATTCCCACCAGTCACTCCCAGGCTTTGCTCAGGAGCAGAAGACTTGGGTTTCAATGCCGGCTTTGCCCTATCAGCTGTGTGGCCTTAAGCAAGAAGGAAACCTGTCTGAGCCTCCACTCTTCTGTAAAATGGAAATCGTACTAAAACAGACCTCATATGGGCTGTTGTGAAGATTAAAAGAATATAAATGAGCCCTGGCTGGTGTAGCTCAGTGGAAAGAGCGCCGGCCTGCGAAACAAAGGGTCACCAGTTCGATTCCCAGTCAGGGCACATGCCTGGGTTGCAGGTCAGGTCCCCAGTAGGGGGTGCATGAGAGGCAACCACACATGGATGTTTCTCTCCCTCTCTCTCCCTTCCCTTTCCTCTAAAAATAAATAAAATATTTCAAAAACTAAATAAAAACAAATCAAATCTTTAAAGAAAATAAAAAGAAAAGAATATGAATGAGCTAATGTACATAAAGAGCTTAAAGCAGGACCTGGCACTGAACTACACCCTTAAAATGGGTGAGTTTTAGGCTTGTAAAGAAGAGCCCAGTAAAACTGTTAAAAAAACAAAAAACCGGAACCAAGCGCACAGTACATGCTCCGCAGCTGTTAGTCATGATGCACGTTACGCACTGTGGGGGGGGTCATCAGGAGCCGTCCCCAGAGATGCCCGCTCTGCGCTGGGGACACAGCTTGCTCAGGGAGCCCCTTCCTGTCCCCACTGGGCTCACAGTCCACTGGGGACACAGACCTGTCCCCAGAGCGGTCAGGCCGAGGACCTACAGGAGCCCAGAGTGGGTGCCTGATCCAGCCTGGAGGACCAGGGAGGGCTTTTGGAGGAGAGGGCAGGAACCTCGGAGCGGGGGTGCTGGGGAGGGCAGGAGGGGGGTGAGCAGTTAAGTGGAGGAACAGGGAGCCAGAGCTGACTTGCCTGACAACCCTTCATGCCTTTTCTGATTCCTCACAAAACCACCCCAGAAGACAGACATGTTTATGATGCTCATTTTCCAGATGAGGACATTGAGGCACCGAGGTATTAAGGGATTTCCTCAAGACACACAGGTAGGAGGCCATTGCGCCGGAGCCCCCATGGGCCTCCCTGCTCAGCCGGGGAGCTAATGCTGAGCCCATCCTCCCAAGGAGGAAGCAGGCTCCTGGTGGCTGCTGGGGACTGGATGGGACGGGTGGGGGACATTGTGTGGGGGGAGGAAGGGCCGGGTCACCAGAGGGACGGCAGCTGGGGCCCCCTCCCTCCCCAGCATCTACACAAACACACACAGCAGCCGGATCTGGAAAGTATGTCTCATGTAGGAGGGAAGGGGGAGGGGGCAAGATTGAGTCAGCGTGGGAATCGGAGACGTGGCAGAGAGGAGCTGGGCGCATGCGCACTCACACCGGGAAAAGTCACATTAGCCCTTCCACAGCACCTACTGTGCGCCACACACGATTTTCAGTGCTCTGCACATTTTGACACTTAATTTTAGCCCTCGGTGCAACCTTTGGGGCTGATACCATTATTAGTCCCATTTTACAGATGAGGAAACTGAGGCACAGAGAGGTTAAGTAGCTTGCCCAAGGTCTCACCACTTAAAAATCGCAGAGCCCCGGTTGGACCCCACCAGGGGGCTCCATGCTGCCGCCGTCACACACAAGCACGCTCGGAGACATCACACACAGGGGCAGCCACACACCGCGCCGATGCTCGCACAGGTGCACACCCAGTACACACCTGGTCACACGCTGCGAGCTGCAGACTCCCAGATACACTCTAGCACACAGTCTAGGACCTACACAGATATCCGTGGCCACACAATCACAAAGACACCAGGAAACTCGCACAAAGTAACAGCGTGCACACCAGCATGCACACACGAGCACTGACACACTCAACCCCTACTCCCTTCCAGATCCAAAGGCACACACACACCCGCACTTGCACACACAAGCACACAATTGTACACAGAGATACCGTCACACACAATCCCTCAAAGTCCCCCTCAGTTCTTCAGAGGCACACTAAGTCACAGTCAGCCAGACACAGGTGCAGACTCCCTGACAGACAGACACACACACACACAGGCAGACAGACCCTCCTCCTCTTCCTCTACCCCCACTGCCACGGAAGGAGACCCCCTTCCTTATTCTTCCCCCTCCCCACTGGCTTTGGGCTCCCCACCCAGTACCCCTGCATTGGCTGGAGACCCTGCTCTGTCCCATTCTCCCAGGAATCCCCGCCCCCTGCCCTCCTGCCTCCCCCGCAGGGCTGGCAAGGCGCCCACCCAATCGCTTCTGCAGCTGCCCCTGCCTTTCTCCCTGGGGTGAATCGCTTTCGCCCACTGGGCCGCAGCCAGGGACACAGTAACCCTCGGCGCCCTCGCCCTGTCCCGCGGCCCACCCTCCCGGTCCCCTCTGGCCCGCACTGCAGCCTCCTTTGCCCCAGTTCCTGTCCTCCGGAGCGCAAGGAGGGAGAGAGAAACGCTGGGCTAGGGGTGCAGGGCGTAGATGTTGAGTGGCGCTGAGCAGCGGTGGGGGCCCGGCTCTCCAGGCCCCGCTGGAATTCGCCTCCCGCCGCTCCCCCTGCACAGCTGTTTATAAATTCCAGGCCTGGCCTTGGCCCCCGCCCAGATTCCCCCTCCCAGCCCCTTCTCAGCCCCATCTGTGGCCCAGACCCAGCCAGGGGCGCCCAGCGCCCAGGGCCTCCCTGCTGGGCTCTGCCTCCCCTTTGGGCCTCTCGTCTCCCTGTCTCTGACACTGTGTCTCTCTTTTTGATTTCTCCCTCTTGTCCTCCCGCCCGCCCAGACCTGCAGCTGCAGCCTGTTCACACTTGTTCAACCTACCCGCTTCCCCCACCGGCAACGGGCACCAACACGGGGGAATCACAGCCTGGTCTCCACCAGCTCCCTTCCTTTCATAGCCAGCTCAAGGCCAGCTGACACAGGGGCAAGTTCTAGCAGAGACCCGGGGCCCTCCTCCCTCAGACCCGGGAGTCTGGGCCCCCAGCCCCTCCTCCCTTAGACCCAGGAGTCTGGGCCCCCAGCCCCTCCTTCCTCAGACCCAGAAGCCCAGCCTCACTCACCACGGCTCACTCTCTGTTTGGCACCCGACAGGATGCCAGGGGTGTCAATGATACTGATGCTCTCCAGGACCTGATTGGGGAGGTGGGCGCACATGAACCTGGGGTAGAAGGAAGGGCAGGGGTCAGTCAGTGCAGGGAGAGACAGGACAAGGGGACACAGCAGAGAAGTCCAATCAGGTTCAGAGAAGGGAAGACTTAAACAGAAAAGGAAGATCAGGACGGAGAAAAATAACCATTGAAAAGTTTGAGCTGAGCCCTAATCAGTGTGGCTCAGTTGGGTAGGCATCTTCCCCACAAAGCAAAGAGTCGCCGGCTGGATTCCCCGGCCAGGCCACATGCCTGGGTTGCGGGTTTGGTCCCCCATCAGGGTGTGTTTGAGAGGCAACCAATCAATGTTTTTCTATCACATCGATGTTTCTCTCCCTCTCTTTCTCCCTCCCTTTCCCTCTCTCTAAAAATAAATAAATACAATCTCTTTTTAAAAATTACAGCCGATGGTGACCGAGCCCTTCCTTTGTGCCAGGTGCTGTTCTCAGCACGGCTACAGATTATAACTCATTTAGCCCTCGAAACAGTCCTGTGGAATGGGGATGATGGCTATCCCCATTTTCCAGATGAGGATAAGGGAGGCACAGAGAGGTCAAGTCATTTGCCCAAAGCAACCCAGCTAGGCAGGGGTGCGACCCCAGCAGGCTGGCTGCACTGGCCGAGCTGCTGCCCCCGGGCAGGAAGAAGAGCAGAGCAGAAAGGGGGTGGGGTGGGTAGGGAGAAGAGAATTGGGGCGGAAAAGGAGAGAAGCACAGGCAGGGAAGGGACCAAGATGGGGACGAGGGACAGGAAGATGCCCCCTGCTCTCGGCTGTACACCTACCTATTAAGGAAGGTGTTTCCGAAGGGGTTCAGTTTCCGGAAGGGCTTCTCTGGGTCAACAACAAGGGCATTGCCCGGCACGATGCCCTCGGTCTCGCCGTGCATGACGGCGACAAAGCAGTCGGTGGTGGGCTCGGGCCCCACGCGGGAGCCCGGCACCTCCTGCTCCAGCAGGTACTGAATGAAGCTGGTCTTGCCGGTGCTGTACTGGCCGGCCACCAGCACCATGGGCTTGCCGTCGAAGTCGGCGTCCTCCAGGGCCGGCGAGTGGAAGTCTCCAAAGCGGTAGTGCTCCTCCAGGGGCAGCAGCTTGGTGCGGTACAGCTCCTTGAGGGACGAGGTCACCGTGCGGATGGCCTCGGGCTGCTGGCCCCGCGCCCCACTCCGCTTCATCCAGCTGAACATGGTGGCTGCACGCTACCCACTGGGCCCGCCGGCTGATGGAGATGCGCAGGGGGAGAGCTGCCTGTGGGGGAAGGAGAGGTTGTGGATGGGGGGGCTGCCTGATGGAGGAGGAAGAGAAGGAAGGGAGCTGCAAGGTGGACTGGGAAGAGGAGCAGGATGGAATGGGCAGAGCCGGAGGAGCAGCTAGCACTGACGACGGATGACAGGAGTTGATCGCCGAAGGAGTAAGAGAGATGACGGGCGGAACCACCGAAGAAGGGGGACCGGGGGTGGAAGACCAAGGGGCGAAGGGAAAGAGGCAGAAGCTGCTTAGAAGCAGTACATTCCTCCCTTCCTTCGTTCTTTTCTTCCTCCCCTCTCCCCGTTCATCATTTCCCACATCGGCCGCTGAAATCACTCTGCGTTTCACTCTAGGAGCTATGGACCCAGAAATAGTCCAGAGAGCAGCTCCCATCCACTCAGAGCCCCCAGTGGGGGCAGGATCTGGGCACCCAGCAGTCAGTGATGCCTGGGAAATGCCAGGCAGTGCACTTGTGGGCACCAGAAGGGGCCACAATGAACTGGCCCCAGGGTTGGCGAGCTCTGGCTGGGCTGACTTTTGGGCTGCTCCCTGCAGAGTGGATGTGACAAGGGCATTTAGGCAGAGAGGATGGTGTGTGAAGAGGCCTGGAGCTGTGGGATGTAGGGACGGGGTGGCTGGAAACAGGGGCACCAGGAAGAGGGGTGAGAAATCAACCTGAGGAACTGCCCAGGTACACCCAGGCCACAAGGGCCCTTGGGCATTCACAAGAATAATAACACGTATGATCGCTGAATGCCAGGTACTGCTCTATTTAATCTTCATAACAGCCTTGTAAGGTAGGGCTATTATTATCCTCCCTTTTCTGAGCGGGAAACGGAGGCCTAGAAAGACAGCAATAACTTGCCCAACGGGCTAGAAAGTGCTGCAGCTGGGACTCCAAGCAGCCTGACTCCCCTCGTGGATCTACAGAGTCACAAAGAGAAAGAATGACCAGCCCAGCAGCAATGAGCACCCCCGGCGCCCAGGCTGTGTTCTCTATTCCCTTCCCAGCCTTTTATTCTCTGTAGGATCTGTAGTGATGTCCCCTCTCTCGTTCCTGCGACCAGTCATTTGTGTCTGCTTTTTGTTTGTTCGTTTTTTTCCTGATCAGTCTAAGTAGATGCTTATAATCTTACTGGTCTGTTCACAGGACCAGCTTTTGCTCATATCTCAAAATATTATTTTCCACTAAAAGAAACCGGGGCTTCCTTAGAGAAGGGGCTGACTCTGGGGCTGCTGCACAGAAAGCGAGAGCCCAGATGGGAGAGAGGGGAAGAGTTCTAAGAAGGGGGGGGGGTGGACACAGGGCCCCACCTGAAGGGACCCCACTGGCCAAAGGTTGGACAATTTGGGCATCAGAAATCATTGCAAAGTAAATATGTTAAAAATCCATAAAATCATAATGATTTTCCAGAAAAGGTGGGGGGGGAGTCTGGGAAGAAGAGGTAAAGAAGAGACAGGAGCTGAGAGCTGGGATGGTGGCAGAGGAGAGGGGGCCTGGGTGGTGTCCTAAGGAGGGAGGGGCCTGGGGGTTATGCTGGAAGGATACTTGGGGTGGCTGGGCTGCGATGGGGCTGGTTAGGTGGGAGAGGACTCCGGTGGGAGTAGGACCAGGTAGGACGGAGATGGATGAGGGCGGTGCTGAGACCCCAGGAGGGGATCTTCCCCAGCTGAGAGGACTGGGGGGAGGCAGAGTTGAGAGCGACTGGTGGAGGCTGGTAGGGGGTATAGTGGGGAAACCTGGGCAAGAGTGGGAGGGACTCGGAGAGTGGGGGACACTGTTACAGACTGGAAGGGGCTGGGGGAGGGGAAGAGCCAGGTTTCCGGAGGGAATGGGGACTCGGGGGAGACCGTTACACAGGGCAGGGTGGGGACTGAGGGTCTTGGGCCAGCAGGGCACTAATCGGGTGCCAGGGCTGGCTCCAGAGTTCCCTGGGCGGGGGCTGGATGGCGACAGCCGCGGTCAGGGGCCACTCACCGATGGGGTGCCCCGGAGGCTGCACAGGGCGGGCGGGCTGGGCGGGGGTCCCGCGGGGATCAGAGGCGCCGCGGAGCGGCCTGTGCTTGAGGTCCCGTCCGGAGCCGTCTGAGCCGGGTGGGGCCTGGAGCCAGGAGGAGGGCAGGGAGGGGCGGGGGGGGGGGCGGGACAAGGCGCCCCCCCTCCCCAAACCCGGTGCCTGGCATCTGGCGCCCCCTGGTGGGCAGCGGGAGGGCGCCTTCGCGAAGTGGGTGAGACTCTACCTTAACAAGGGAATAAAAAGAACAGTAACCGCAGTGATAATCATGATAACGAAAGACTTCAGTGAGTTCAGGAAACATCTCTGCTCACAGCTCTCCCTGGCTCCTCTCTCACTCAAAGTAAAAGCCAAACCGGTGGCCCGCAAGACCCTGCAGGATCCGCAAATCCCTCGGCTCCTCGGCCCTCACCTCCCTCCCTGTCCCCCTTGCTCACTCTGTTCCAGTAACTGTAGCCTCCTGGCTGTTCCTCCCACACACCAACAACCCTCCAACCTCAGGGCCGTTGCACTTGCTGTTCCCTCTGCCTGGAAAAAATGGCTGGCTCCCTCCTCTCCTTCAGGTGTCTGCTGAAATGCCACCTCCTGAAAGAAGCCCTCCCTGATATCTTTATTTAATGCAGCACCCACCATGTAGCCATTACGGCCGCTTTATTTTTCTCCACAGTCCTTATCAACCCACATATTCCCCGTTTCTCTGCGTAGTGACTGTCTCCTTCACATCCGCAGCCGCGCAAGGGCCGGGAGTTCCCGCTGCGTGGGTCGCTGCTGTGTCCCCAGCCTAGCACAGGGCCTGACACCCCCGAAGGGCTCCATAAATATTTGTTGAGTGAACCCCTAATGTTTACTGAGAGCTTCCTATGTGTAAAGGCCACTCTAAGCTCTTTGAATTCTCAGAACATCCCTGAGAAGTAGGTATTATTATCCCCATTTTCCAGGTGAGGTAACGGAGTTCTGGAGAAGTAGATTCTGAAAACCCTGAGGGATTGTTCAGGGCTGAGCATCGCGCCTGGTCCATAGCAGGTACTTCAAAAACATCCGCTCTACTAATCCAGGCTCAGAGCTGGGTCTTCCTCCCAGCGTGGGGCTCAGAGCATCCTTGGCTCCAGTCAAATCCCAGATCTATTACTTGCTGGCTGGAGAACCAGAGAAAAGAGACTTTGCCTCCCTGGGCCTCAGTTTCTCCATCTGTCTTGCTTCACAGGAACACTGCCCTCGTGTCTTTGCTCCGATAGCACCTTCCCAGTGCGCCCTACCGTTAACACCCCGCCACCCCAGCCCTGTTCCGGTCACCCAAATCCCCCATCCGGACCTCATACTCCTTAACTCTTAGCGCCATTGGCCAGAATGTCTGTTACGTATTTTACTTCTTTTTTTAAATTGATTTTATTTATTTAAATTTTTTAAAGATTTTATTTATTTATTTTTAGAGAGAGGGGAAGGGAAGGGGAAAGAGAGGGAGAGAAACATCAATGTGTGGTTGCCTCTTGAGCGCCCCCTACTGGGGACCGGGCCCAGAACGCAGGCCTGTGCCCCTGCCTGGGAATGGAGCCGGCTTCCCCTTGGTTTCAGGATGACACTGGATCCACTGAGCCACACCAGCCAGGGCTATTTATTTATTCTTAATGTTACTTATTTTTAATTTCATCCATGCAACAATGTCAGCTCCCTTAGGAAGTGAGGGCAGGGATTTAGGTCAGTTGTGTTCACTCTTTTTTTGTTTTTTTTTAAATCCTCACCCAAGGATATGTTTATTGATTTTAGAGAGAGAGGAAGGGAGACAGAGAGAGAGAGAGAGAGAAACATCATTGTGAGAAAGAAACATGGACGAGTTGCCTGCCGTTCGCTCCCCAACCGGGGATCGAACCTGCAAACTTTTGGTATACAGGATGCCGTGTTCACTCTCGTTGCCTCAGCACCTAGAACAACGCCGGGCACACAGCATAACTATTTAACTGGCTAAATGCAAGGACGTTCATAACAGGGGTGGATACTTGTCAATCAAAGGCCTGGAACTTTGCGGTAACTCACGTCATTCCTGGTAGGAGCCTCCCCTCAGGGACCATCTCCCTTCCCCCTAGGGTGTGAGGTCCTCTCTTAAATAGGCTATTGTCAGTAATCCTGTTTCTGAGATGGGGAAGCTGAGGTACAAGAAAGCAGAGTCTCTCTTGGCCCAAGGAGTGAAATGAGGAGGAGCCCAGCCAGCTTGCCGGATGCAGAGCCCTGCTTTCATTCCTATACTGAGGCTTCTCAGCCTCAGTTTCCCCATCTGTCCACAGGTGAATTCAGGAGGGTCCGTGAACTTGGCCTGGGAAAAAATAACGACATGTGGACTTTGCACTGAAATTCAGGGTTCCCTTCTCTCCTGAGTGTGCGTCACAAGACACAGTGGCATCAGCAGGACCTGCGTCACTGTCGCCGGGAGGAATCGCCGATGTTCTCATCATATTTTGGTTGTTTCAAAGATTTCCAGTACCCCTTTGTGCATCGCCACCCAGATCCACCGCTGGCTCTATATAATTAACATGCATTTAATAGCAGCCCCCATTACTATGTCGCAGATTTGTGGGCTTCTTAATAAACGGATAACTGTATTCTGGTATCATTGCTTCTCTTGTAATCCTGTGGGTTTTATTTCATGCATGTACACGCATTATTCTAGGAAGGGGTCAGCGGAATGCAAAACCCCCAGTGGACACTACTCTGCCTCCTTAAATATTCTCTGAGCCCTTGAGAGCTGGTCCTCCTGTCTCATCTCGCTGTCTCCCTACTCTCCGAATCAGGGACGCTCTGAGATCTATCCCCGGTGCCGTCCCTGATGTCCTCGAACCTCTGGAGCCCTTTCCCCAAGGGGAATTTTTTTTCTAGCTCCCCTGTTCCCCATCTATCAAAACTGGATGGAGAAATTCTGGCACGTTCTGCAGCATGCATGGACCTGGGAGAGATGATGCCATGTGAAGTAATAGGCCAGTCGCGAAAAAACAAGCACTGTGTGAGCTCACGCCTGTGAGGTGCTTAGAGCAGTCAGATTCATAGAGACAGAAAGTAGAAGGGGGTTGGCCAGGGCGGGGGCGGGGCGAAGGAATGGGCGGTACTGTTTAAAGGGGCAGAGTCCCAGTTTTGCAAGACGAAACAAGTGATGAGGATGGGGGCGGCGACGGTTACACAATATGAATATATTTAATGCCACTGAACTGTATATTTAAAAGTGGCTCAAAGCGTTCGCTGATTGGTGTGGCTCAGTGAGTTGGGTGTCATCCAGCAAACCGAAAGGCTGTTGATTCGATTCCCAGTGAGGGCACATGCCTGGGTTGCAGGCCAGGTCCCTAGTTGGGTGGGTGTCGCAGGCCAGCTGCCACAGGGTCCAGAGGGTCCCCGAAGGTGGGTAAGGCGTCGGCGATGGAAGTCAGACAATCACACCACTCAGAGGCAGTGCGAAAGCTGGTTCAACTTTATTGAGCATCAGACTAGAGATATATATACTTTCTCAGGTTTTTAGTTTACAGCCAGAGGGAGTAATTTCACCTAAAGATAAGGG